>JAAAKQ030470597.1:0-23661 GCA_010016005.3 Zanna intricata | reverse complement strand
AAACTTTTTTCTTATTTTTAGATATAGAATCCGTTTCCGAGAGATTGCCGTGCAGTTTTGATACATCCTGTATATATCCATAATAAATATTTTATGAGAATAAAATTATTTTATTAGAATCAAATTTTTGTAGGTCTTTTGATATTCATTAGAAATTAAAATAAGAAATTTAAATTATAAAAGAGTGTTTATGATAAAATCATGTTCTAAACATCATACTTAAAAAAATAATAATAAATAAAAACAGTTTTCAGTTCTTTTTAAATATTATTTAAGATTTTTACTCTTTAATTTGGCATTAAATTAAAGATTAGTAAAGTTTTTATATACGTATTTTTTTCTATTTTTTTTTTAAATCTATTTCTAAGAAAATCAAGTTTTTATAGTTAGAAAATATTTTTAACTGTGCTATGATTATTTATAGTCCAGTTTATTATTAAAGAAAAATTAATAATTTAAGAAAAATACCTATTATTCCATTTATTTTTCTTATAGCTTTAAAGAGATATTTTTAAATAATAAAAGTTTTTACTACTGAAAAGTTGTAAATTGCTAAACAGGTTAAGAATATCGCATAAATAACAAGTTCTCCCCCTAAACGTTAAACTTAGTTAAACATTTTTTATTCCATTTTGTTTTTTATGTTTTGTATATGAATTGATGAGAGAATTTTTTTTTTTTTTAATTTAACATTTATATAATATGCATTTAATGAACTTTCTTGAATCAAATCTTTAGTTTAAAATTAGTCAAACAGTATAAAATATCAAACAAGAGAAAATATATCTTATTTATCGATTTAAAAAAGCCTACAACACAGTAAACATTAATTTTGAATTTGAATTTTTAAAAAAGATATGATTAAATTCTAAAAAGTATAAATCTAATTAAACTAACCTTAACAAAGTAAAATTCATGGGAGAAATTCCAAATCCTTTCAAAACTGAAACCGGTGTGTGCAAGGCTATTTTATCTCACCACTTAACTATATTTTAGATAATATAATTTTTTTAATGAAGAAATGAAATTGGAAACCTAAAAATTTCAGTCATAAAAATTTGAACACACCAAAACACGAAGGAATATCTATGGATTGTGATTTTTGAGATGATTTAGCCATTTTCAGTGATGACCTAAACATAATTCAAAAAATAAATCGAAATTTTGAAAGAAATCAGTGAAAGAACTGGGCTGAAAATTTCATTTAATAAAATGGAAATATTGATAAATTTAAAAGGACACCAAGCAGAAATATTCAAAAAATTCGGGAAAATCCCGAAAGTCTTGGAAAAATTTAAATATGTAGGCGAAGTAACCCGGAAAAAGTGATTACACAAAATGTGTTTAGAAAATAGAATAAAAAGAATTTTTAAGGTAACCAAAAATCTCTAAAATAAAGAAATCGATGTCTCAAGATGCGAATTTCAGACTTTAAAACACGGTTAAAAAACAGAAAACCGAAAACTCTTTAAGTGGCAGAAACTTTAAAATTAAATAATCAAGGAAGAACAGAGAATATTATGAGAAAGAAAGAAAAACTTCTATGAAAAAAATTTTGTATAATATGTGAAAATAATAAAAATGTATTAAGATCAAATGAAGAAGTTTATAGAATATTTTAAAACATAAACGACACAACTAAAAAACGGAGAAAAATATTTTAGTCATTACTGTTGTGGACACCACATGATTTCCTTGTTCGCCTATAAAATAACATATTAATTTTTTCTTTTTTTTTTTTTGTTATGGAATTATATTTATTGAAAAAATTTCTTTTACAATCAGAGGATATTATTATTATTAACAAATCAATATATTTAAATTAAAAAGAAATTTTTTTTTAAATAAAAAAGGGAATGAAGTCGGATTTCAGCCGACGTGCTTTCCCTTGGAAGATCCAAAAATTTCATTAATTAAAAATTTATTGGGCTATTACTCTGGAACTAATGAAAATAAGTAACACTTATAATATATCGCTGGAAAACTCTCAATGAACGTTTATTACTGCAGTTAAGAAAAAGTCCAAAATTCAAAAAAGCTGGATTTTGGGCTTTTTTAGATACTTTTGGTCTTGTTGATTGCAATGATAAAAGGAGGTGAACAACTAGATGTTACAACAGTCGTAAGTTTAAAATTTCAGCATTCTACGGCTACAAGGAAGTATTTTAATCGCGAAAAATCGAGATTTCTTTGATACTTTCAAAAGTAAAAACTGTTAAGTTCTAGAGATACGAAAGGATTTCCAAGAGATCGGAGTAAGAGGAAAAAAAATTTCAACAATGAAATTTAAAATAAACAAATACATGAGTTAAAAATATTTAAAGTGGTTGAAAGGTGGAAAAGGAAAAAGAACAGGAGAATCTGAGAATATAGAGAAAGATTAAGAAAAAATATGATTGGTAGATGGCAAATGATTAAAGCCTCAAAGGAAAAATAAAGTTTGTTTACTTACGTGCTCAAACAAAAGATGGTTAGTTTTAAAAGAAATCTAGTGATTATATTATTGCAATTTATTCATTTATTTTATTTTTGTTTTTTTTATTTTTTTTTTTTGCTATATAAAAATCCTGTGTTTTTAAATTTTAATATTTTTATGCATAAATAGAATTTATTTTAAAATAATTTTCTTTAAAATAATTTCCTTGGAAAGAAAACAATTTTTTTTTACTTTTTAATTTATTGTTTTTTTTTTTTGTTTTCATTATTTATTTTGTTGAAAAAAGCATATTTAAATTTTTTTTTAATTTTATTTTTTAGGCATAATTGAATGAAATTGTAAGAAAATTTTACATTGGTTATAGATTACGTATAACCAATGTATATATATATATGTTTTATATACATATGAATATATGTGTAAACATGCATTTACATAATTTTACTCGTAATTACATACATATGTAAATGGTTTTTTTTTTGTTTTTTTCTATTAATAGATATATTTATTACGCTGACTGGAATTTTAAATAACACCATGATATATTTATAAAACGTTGAACAAATTTTTATTTTATACTTAAATACAGTTTCTATTTACATTTTATTCTATTTCATAGGTTGATTATTTACATTATATTTCTGGACTTCAGCCAGCACAAGCGACGCCCTCCAGTAAGGGGAGAAGCATTGCTTCCCCCAAATACCAAGTCCCCGAAAAGCGTATTCTTGCCAGTTCGAAAGACGATAGCACCGAAAGGACTTCAGCAGACAGACTGAAGGGGAATCATGCCGGGAGCACCAGGCTATTACCGCCCAGTTTCCCGATTCAGCCCCAGTATTTCTACAAACGCCCAAAGGAACATAACGCAAAAACCAAATCCGTCTAAACTATAATTTAAAACCGCCAGTTAAAAAAAAATTACCTGCTCTATACAGGAAAGACACAGCAGCAAGGGACATTAGTCCAGGCTCTGCAAATTGTAGGGAGAAAATGCAATCTCCCGCCATCCTTGCGTTCCGTTCCGTTCCTATATTTCTGACACGATACATCTCCATTATGATATGTATCATAATAGATCAGGTGGTTGTAATGCCATCACCTGATGGCATTACAACCACCTGATCTATTCATACTAAATCTACAGTCAAAATCAATCTGATCGATACCTACATATTATCCATTCAACTCGTTTCCACAAAATGTTCGCCTTGTATTTCAGACAACTTATATGTATAAATATTCTTTATGTGAAATATAGGATTATATGAAATTAACAATTGGGATTATTGTATTATTATACGACTTACGTCGCTGTGTAAAGTTTTACCATTGTATGATGTTGGGAAATGAGTTTAATTAAGGTTGCAAGATTTGAGGACAACGATTGAATCATTGTGGGTTAAAAAAATGAAAAGAGTGTAATAATAATGAATTAAATATATCACATAAACTTATTTAGATGTTTAGATATTTAGGTACCATGTAAACAGAATAATTCAAAAATCTAAAACGAATAAAAACTAATATAACAGTGGCTTAGTAATGATTTAACAGAAATAAATAAGTTTTTATGTAATAAGATGAAATTAAAATGGAAAAGGTATTGAATATTTTACAAGATTTGGAGTGTATTTCTATGTGGGTTTAAAACATTAATACTAAAAGCAAAAGAAAAATATAGGATAAAGGTAAATGAAATCTAAACATATAAGAAACTGGAGAAGGTTGAAAGGTTAGATAAAAATGAATAATCAAGATATTTAGCCAAAAAAGAAAGAAAATTTATCACAATAATTTAATCGCTGGGATATATCATAAGAGAAAAAGAATTTAATTACATAATGCTAGGAATGCATTGAAAGTGGCCAAAAAGGAATTGAAATTCAAAGAAAATATGAGTTATCAAATTTTTGAAAGTTTAGCCGGGTATATAGGAGAAAGGATTCTGCCTGAGGGCAGACAACCACATTATGATAATGAATCAAATGTAGGAGACACCAAATATCACATATATCTAGGAACTATTTTAAAATTCGTTAGTTTTTCTTAATATTGTTAAATGTAAAATAAATTTTCAATTAATATTATGATTTTTTAAATAAAAAGATGCATTGATATAATTTTTTTTAAATTAAGTTTCTTTTAAATCTTCAATAAATAAATTTGAGTGTTTTTGAATTTTTTTTTTTTAATTTGATTTCGTCCACCAAAATTTAAGATAAATAAGAATAAATTAAAAAGATAATTGAAAAGAAAAGAAATTTTTTCTTATTAATTCTATAAATTATAAATTAGTTTTATTATTTATCATAATTGGTTAGCGTCGGATTTTTTAATATATTCATAAATTAAAATCATTCTGACAATCAGAGAAGTTTGACGCAAGAAATTTTATTGAAAATTAAAAAATTTTTTTTAAATTAAAAAATTAAAAAAAAACAATTTTTGCATTTCGATGAACATCTTAGCTAACGATTGGTGTAGTCTTTTATTTTATTTATACGCAATTTATTTCCTAATTTGATTAGATTTTATATTTCCCACTATTGCAGTTCTTACAGAAGTTTTTATTTCAGTTAGTTTCCAAATTTTTATAAGAGAAATTTAAAAGATTAATTGAAATTCTGAACATAAAAAATAATATACAATTTGCAGCACTAAAGATTAATATCAGTTTTAGCTTAGAGCTTAGAAGTAGTCTCTTAAAATGTTCTCTCATGTTTCATTAATTTTATAATTCTCATTAAGATACAATCCTCTTGCATTTGACTGTTTTGCGTACTATTTTTTTATTATTATTATTATTATGAAAATTCATTTTTTGAATGTAAGTTCAGAGATGGATTGAATATAATTTGTTATATAGTTTTGTTGAAATCATTATAGATTCTGCTAGACTGTTGCTATGGCTAATATATGATCTATTTTTTTTTTTTTTTTTTTTTTTTTTTTTTAACCTCCGGAACCACAATTAAGTATATCTTCAGAGAGATGAGATGAATGAATTGTAACGTGTGTGAAAAATACCATGCCTGATCGGAATTCGAACCCGGGACTTCCGGATGAAAGGCCGAGACGCTACCACTCGCACCACGGAGGCCGACATATGACTATTTTACATTAAATTTCTAAAAATTTCATTTAAAACATGCATCATGAAGTTTTATATTTATTCATTTAACACAGATATATGAACATTTGAGGGTAGGATTTTGAATCTTGTGTGTCTGTGTTACCATCCTTCAGACTTTCAATTTTATTTATTTTCTGTTAAGTTTCGATATTATATATATATATATATATATATACATATATGTATTTTCTATAGTGTTATTTTCTTCAATTGCCGGCCTCCGTAGCCGAGTGGTAGCGTCTCGGCTTTTCATCCGGAGGTCCTGTGTTCGAATCCCGGTCAGGCATGGCATTTTTCACACACGCTACAATTCGTTCATCTCATCCTCTGAAGATATAACCTAACGGTGGTTCCGGATGTAAAAAAAAAAAAAAAATTTCTTCAATATACTTCATTATTTTTATTTTACTTCATTGTTTATTATCATTATTATTAGTTTTTATTTTTGTAGTGTTCTGTCTAGTCATACGTGTAATGGATCTGATCCGAGTTGGATTGAAAAAAATTTTAAATTCTCAGTTTTTTTCTTTTTATTGGATTTTATAGTATTAATATTGTTTGTATTGTCATTTTCGTGATTTTTGTTCATGTGATTATCGTTAATTTGTTTCATTTTTATTATTGATACGTACATTGATATATGCAATTTAAATTTTGTAACTCCTTCAATTAGTTAGATTTAGCTAGAAGGAGATAATACTATCATTTGTAAATTTGTTTGAATTGTAAATTTTGTAATAAATAAATTACAGAAGTTAATTTTGGCCTACTGGTTTATATAATGATACAAAATATATATATATAAAAAACAATATAAAAATCCAATATTTAGAAATTAGCTAAACGGTAGGAAAAAAAGAAAACTAACTTTAAAATAGATTTTTTTGAAAATACAATGTTAATTTTTGGTAAAAAAAGTATCCTATATATTTATGTGGAAAAACCTGATTCGGAATTATGAGTAGAATTTCGTTTAAAAAATAAAAATGGAACCATCGAGATTTATCAGTTTGTTGAAATAACCGTCAGTTGATTTTTTTTATTTATCTACGGATTAAGCTGGGAGTCTATATCTACATATATATATATATATATATATATACGTATATATATATATATTTTTTTTTTTTTTGAACTAGATTAATTAATATTTTATTTAATTTCATAAAATCAAATTAAATTAAAATTCTACAAAGTAACTATAACTATAACATTAACGAACTGCCTTTTAAAAAGATTTACATTGCTTTGATCAAAATATGAGTATTATAAATTACTGAAATTCAACTGAAAAATTATTGAATTAATTAAATTAATTAAAAAATTTTTAATTTTTTTTTAAAGGCCATTTGATTAAATTAATTTCACTGTTTTTTTGTTTTTACAAAATTTTATCATTATTTAGATTAAGTATTCAAAAGAACTACTGGACCTTGAGAAATTCTATTTAAACAGAAATTAATGTTTTCTGTTTAAGTAAACGTTACATGATTTTTTTAAAATGAAAATAGCCCCAAAAATTTTCGAACTGAAGAACCAAAACGTTCTGTAAAATAACTGACCAGTATATGTATAAGAGTTTTCATTAATTCATTAACTAAATTTTAAAATAAAATCTTGTCATTTGATATTTTATTATTTTTGTAGTAAAATAAAATATTTAAAATAATAGAACTTTTTTTTCATGTAAGCTTACGAGTTAGTTATCTTTGTAGTATATATGTCGTGTTAAATAATAGTTTGAAAAAATGTATAGGTATTATGTATTATTTATTAATAAAAATATTTATTATTTATTTAAAAATGATTGTAATCAGTAGATATAAACTTAAATTAAATAGTCTTTTTCCTTAAACTAGTTTTTTTTCTCTTTTCATTGTAAATAATACTGTGTTTTAAAATTAAAAGTAAGTAATTTTAAGCCAGATCGGCAGATATGAGAGATATTCCAGTAAATATAATAATTGTTTTGTTGAAATAAAGAGTTGATGTTCGAGTGATGAGTTAAGTCGATAAATAAAAAAGCGGTTTATTTTATATTATATCCTTATTTGATGTTGTAATGAACATAAAGACCGGCGGCTTGCTATCGTCTTGCTATATAGTTGGTATCCAACTATGGAATCATGGCATCGCGTCAGCTTACGTTATAAACAGAAAACAGTCTGTATAAGCTAAGGAAACAATTCACTCGGAGAGGTAGTGCGCCTTATTAAGGGGGGAAGGGGGAAATAGCGTTGTTGAGGTTTATTGTGTGGATGAATGGTCCCCCGCCCGGCCACCCCCCCGAGATAGCAGACGCTGACTGGTCCCCTTCGGACACGCCCGGCAACAATGCGTAGCCGGCAGTTTATTGTTACGTCCGCATCGATTTTATTACTTGTCGCTTTCATTTCGACGACGGACGATATTCGATGTTCAAATCTCTACGATGTTGACGATCGCTTTTTAAACAGTATGTTAGACTCGAACGCAGTCGGTGATCGTCGCTCGCATAGCCACGACACACGTTAACCGGTAGGGAGTTTAGTTGTAAAGAATCACATTGACAAGCGCAGAGCCGGCTGCGCCGCCCAGCGGTAAAGAGACGAAGCGACCGCCCCGTATCCGCCGAGTCGTTACGATGTTTACCGAAGCAGTACGAAGGTTGTTGAGCTCCGTGTAGATTATTTGACGCGCGCACTCACGACAGAACGCGGACTCCTAGTGCCGAGAGTAGACTTGGTCGCGGTGCATGCATTGCTAACTGCTTGCTGCATGGTATCCGCCGCGCAGCTATTACCATATCCATATTTATGTGTGTGCGCGAGCATCCACCAGCTGCCCGCCCGACCGGGAACAACGTCATAATCTGTGGACCGCCGCCGATATTGATAATAATACATAAGTGACCTGCGCACTATCAACGACATGTGGAGGAGCAGATATTGAAGAAGGAGAGGAGAAGAAGTACAGGAGGGTGGGCACAACAAATCCAAGAAGAGGAAAAAGAAGAAGAAGAAGATAGGGAGAAGTAAGAAGGAACAGCAAATATTGTTTGTCATTTCTGTGGGAGATGTCTCGCCGGAAACAGGCGCGGCCCATCCGCGTGCTGGAGTCCGAAGACGGCCTGGAGACATCGGTGCCCTCTTTGCCCGGTGAGTAGCACACACGTAACAAGTGAAGTGATAAGTTACCTCATCTGATGATGTGTTGTTAAATAAGTGTTGTTAGTGTTAAGTGTTTTAATGCTTCATCAATCGCCAACCACTACATATTCGTTATATAAATGTTTAGTAGTGTTCGTAAAGCAACCGACCTCTACCTATCATCCGTTGGATTTATTTATAATTTTTATTTGTTTATATATGTCAACCGAACGACAAATTACTGCGTTAAATCCGTAAATGTTATAGGATGTAAAAAGCGTAATTCGTGAATTTTTTTTTTATATAAAATTTATTTTCAAATTATATTTATCGGGAAAGGTAAACAAAATTTAATTTAAAAAAATATATATACATACATAATATTAGATGAAAATAGATTCTCATAAAACCGGTGGAGATTTTAATACCTATTTTTAATAAAAATATTTTATTGTTTTTTCTTTAGGCTAATAAAATTATTTACGGGTGATGTTGAAGTGATTTTTTTTACTTCTAATTCTTTATTTATTATTGTTTCATTTTAAACAGGTGTTCGTTTTTATTTATATCAAAATGGAATAAAATTATAGTGATGATAATACATTTAAAGCAGTGCAGTGAAAATTTACTGGTGCTGAAATTGTGTTGTCCTCTACCCGTGTCAACACCGCGTGTCTTTTTCTACAACCAGCGCTACACACTTCTTTGTCAATTCCACATCTGTCCATCCTTATCTTAGTCGATCTTTTTTTTATTTCTTATTTAATTTATAAAAAGTATATCTTCGTTAATATGTTAATATTTTTCTAGTTATTATTGTTTTTACACAAATAATTATTCCGATAATTTACTAAAATTAGAAAAAATAATTTGTATTTTTTTTTAACCGCGTGCCAGATTTAAAGAATTATTTTAGTTATCAAAAAAAAATTATAGAATAAATATTATTTTTAATAATAATAAAAATAATACTAATAAATAATACGCATTTTGAATTGTAATCGTTAATTTTTAAAACGAATAACATTTTTTGCGTGATTTTAATTTTATTATATTTCTTAAATATATCTTAAATTATTTTTTTGAATTGAAATAGACTTTATTTATTTAAATATCCGTAATTTCCGTTTATTATTATGATTTTAAAATAATAATTTTTTTAAAATATAACAAATAATAATTTACAATTAAAAAAAAATTATATAATTTCAGTAATTTTTATTTTATTTGTGTATAGGCCCAAAAATATAATTAAAAAATTAGAATAATTAAATTAATCTATTTTAAACAAATACCTAAAATATAAATTTTTTTTTTTTCAATAGATGAATTATCTCATTCAGATAATTTTCAATGTATATTATTATTGTAAAATATTTCCTTAAATTTTTATTAATATTTTCAAAACTTATCCTTTAAAAATACTAATAATATTATATCAGTTAAATACCGTAAGTTAGGCTATTCATTATTACTTTATTAAGCAATATTTTAATTAATCCTATATAAGCAGCTTTAAAAATTTAAATCAATATTTTTTTTTATTTTTAATTAACAAAAATAATTAATATTTTAATTTCTTCACAGATCTTTTGATATATATATTTTTTTTTAATTTCTATATTTCTTGAGCATCAAAATAAAATATTATAATTTTACCGATTGACGTATAGTGATTTATTTTAATTCAAACGAATTTTTGTCAAAAATATATTGTTTAATGTTCTTCCAGCAGTTCATGTAAGTAATTTTTTTTTTTTTTTTTTTTTTTTTTTAATTTATTTTATTTTAATACTATAAGAGATTTTATTTTAACTAAGTTAATGATTGTTTTGGGAACAAACCAAATAATTTATTTATTTACAATAAATATAAAACATTTTCTAAATATATTTTTAATTCATAATTGCTCACAAATAGTTTCTTTCTTGGATTAATTCAATTGATGTTTTTTTTTTATCAATTTTTTTTTTCGCGAACAATTGTTGTTCAGCGAACAAAAGTATAAGTCATGTAACTTAATAAGTTCTTTTACATTTTATGAACAAATATTAAGTAAAAATTAATTTTTTATAGTTAATAATTCTATAAAACAAATTTAAATATCAAAATTAAAGTTTATAGTATTGTAATAAAATTATTAAAAAAATAGTTTTCTTATTTAAAAATTTTATTTTAATAATAAACATATTCAGTTATTTAATTTTTTTTTCATAATTAAATAGTTTTATTTTGAAAAATTTATTGTAGCATATTTTGGCGGTTGAAAACGTTTTTAATAACCGGTAATAATTTGGTTATTAATTTTTATTACCATATGTTATAAATTATTGTTCTTTGTAATAATATTTATGTTGCATTTAGCATGAAAAAAAATGTTACATATAAAATCTGTGAAATATTAATATATAAACATATTTTATTTTTTTATTATTTTTTTTAATAAAAAATTAATGTTGCTAAACTTTATAAATACGCAGAAATAATTTTTTGTATTATTTTTTTTTATTATAATTATAATTTAGTTGTTACATTAATGGTATTTAACAAACTAAATTTTATTAAATTAAAAATTAATTTTTAAAAATTAAATCTTGAAATAAATTAATTTTAAATCCCTACTTAACTTTCAGCTTTTGAATGTTTGAAAATAATTATAAAAATAATATTAAAATAATTTTTTTTTTTTTTTTTAATCAAGTAAATATTAAATTTAGTTCTTTTTATATTAATGTAATATTACATGAGTTTATCAATCAAATTTGTTATTATTTTACTTTATACTTTGAAATTATCACAATTTAAATGCAACCGAAATTAACAAATAAAGGTTTAGTTTAACAAAAAAATATAAAATCCATAAATTTATAATTATAACATTTTTATAGGTTAAATCATTTAATTTTTAAAATGTATGAAAGGTTATTTAAATTTATCACTAATTTAAAACATATAAATCATTCTAAAAAAATTATAAAACAGATGATTTTGTTAAAAGCAAATATTAACATAATTTATTGATTATATTTTAAGTTATGGGTTTCTAATTCGGGGTGTTGTTTTTAAACATTATCGATAAATAGATTTTGACGTTATTACGAGATATTTTAAATATATTCATTTATAACATTATTATCACACATCTTTATATAACACGTGCTATTGTACTGCTGAATTGTCCGTCCATATGTACTTTAATAATCTGTAAATTAAATTGTTCAATGGTCTTTAAAACAAACAAAAAAATCTGAACAGTTAAAAAAAATATATAACACATAGAAATATTTTAATATAACTTCAATTGAACGGTATAATAATAAGTTTTGCGTTCTCTACCGTTATTATTTATAAAGAATGCTCGCAAATTAATTGAAGTATCTATTTTTACTATTACCGTTAATTAATCCCTTATGATTTACTTATCTTATTGTAATTATTCTTATAAATCTTTTTAATATTTTATAACTATTATCTGCAAAATTTTTATGGTTTTATGTAAAAATTAATTAACTATTCTTTGTTTCTAAACGTTATTATATCTTTATTTTAATTTTCATTAAAGAAATATATGCAGATTTTTATGGTTTAGCAAAATGACAATTTCTATTTAAAAAAAAAAAAATAAAACAAATTTAATTACAATTAATTATTTACAAAAAAAAAAAAAATCTTTATTAATATACCACAAAATAATTTGATATTTACGTATTAGCTCGTCGACCAATAAATTGCAAACTTTTAGGTTATTATTATATATCACTCTATAAAACAATTATATTACTATTTATTTTATAAATATAATTTAACCAAACTTTACCTATGCTCGCTAAACTTGATTAATTAACACAATAAGGTTTTGAATATTTAAATAATAAATTCAGTCTCGGCCTTTCATCCGGAGGTCCCGGGTTCGAATCCCGATCAGGCATGGCATTTTCACACACGCTACACATCATTCATCTTCATCCTCTGATGTAATATTTAACTGTGGTTCCGGAGGTTAAACAAAAAGATAAATTCAGTAATAAGTGCAATTTTTTATTATTTAAATAATCTAAACATTAATGTTAGTTAGTCGAAGTTAGCGCGCGAAGCGAACGTAGATTAAGTTTGGTTAATTTATTTCTATAATTATAAGCAGCAAACTTTTGGGGTTATTTTTATTATCACCCGATATAACAAAATTATATTATCATTATTATAACTATTTTTATTTATATATTTTACAAATATAATTTAGCCAAACGCTTGTTTCGCTCGCTAACTTTAACTTATTAATACAATAAACCTTTTGAATATTTAAATAATAAATTCATTAATTATTACTATTATTTAATAATCAAAACGTTACTGTTAATTAGTTAAGATTAGTGAGCAAAGCGAGTGTCGGTTAAGTTTGATTAATTTATATCTTTAATTATATGTAATAATGCTTTATATTTTTAATATGTAAAATATATTAATAATCCCGTAACTTAAAAAATACTTCAATAAAAAAAAAATCATATAGTTTTTTTTTTTACCTACACGTTTAACCAAATAATAAATATTATTATTTTTTATTAATTAATTAATTAATTGAGTCACCATTCTCATTATAAAATATTAATTGTAAATGAACGTCACTTGTTTTTAATAATTATTAAACATTTTTTATTTTGAAAAAAAAAAATCTAAAAAAAAAAATTACTAAATTTTTTTACCGATATATTTAACGAGGATAGGGGGATAGTATAAAACGATAAAATTTATTTTATATTTCTGAAAATGTAGTTAGTTTTTTACTTTTTTCATATTTTTATTTATAGTTACATCAATAATTATAGTAATTAGGTGACTTAAATATAACTGGTGACTTAAATAATAAACAATAAACATAACAAAAACAAGAAAGAATAAACACAAACTAAGTAAAACTGCTAAATTACGTTCTTCATCCTGCTATCAGAGAGAAATCGCAACAGTCTTTCTGCATTCCTTCCGGTTTAGTAAAGATTTCATATCTGAACCACGGTCCAAATTTTGTCGAATAATTTTGTAGATATAGTTTTTTTTTTTTTTTTTTAGTTGTTTGCTGCAGGATCAATTAAATATATTTTTTGACAGTTTTAAATAAAAGAAAAAAAAATCAAAATCATATCAATATATTATTAGTATTATAAGAGGTTTTTTTCGTTAAATTTACTTCATTTTTTAACCTTTTCTATTTTACAACCTGAATTATTAATTTTTCTTTATAAAATAAAAAACTTTATATAAAAAAAAAAAATATCGAATTAATTATTTATTTATTTTATATTGTGTTATAATTTATTTGATATGTATTTATTGGGATTTAATACGCATTAAGTAAATTTTATAAAAATTTTCATATATAGGCCAATTTATATATTTTTATGTATCTCGGAGCCAAAAAAAAAACATATATATAATGAAGTATGGGTGGTTTAAAATAAATTAAACTGAATATTTAAATTTTTGCTTTATAGATTGTGGTTTATTTGCTGTGTGTTAATAAAACGTTAGATCTATATTGGCATATAATATTAATTTTTGTTTTTTGATTATATTATTTCAAAGAACAATCACTGTTTGTTACTTTTTTACGCTCCGCTGATCATCGGCATATGTTAATAACATGAATTAACTACAACATATATAAACTTAAAATCTGTTTAACACATGCCATGTTTATTAATTCTTTGAACCATGCGTACGAATATATTACTTTCTTCTTCTTTTTTTTTTTTTTTGGAAATTATAATTTTATTAATTAATTTATAATATAATTTTTTTCAATTGTTTCTTTTATTTTTTTAAGTTAAATCGTTTATAATTAAATTAAATGAGTATTTCCTTTCTTTTTTTTTCTATTTTTTTTTTTTTTTTTTTAATGATTTGAAATACGTTGAACGAAATGTGGTTAAGTTCAGAATGACCGTTTTTGTCACTGGATCTATGCCAAATGTCTAGCCGTTCTGTAGCCGACTTGTCGTCGATTCCCAGCCGTTCTATCTCCTATGCACAATAAACGTGCATAAGAGATACAACGTTGTGGGAGAAACGTGTATTTGTTATTGATACTTTTAAAGTTAAACGTTCGCTGCTATCAAGCGCGACCGTGACACTCGTGGGTTACGTCAGGAATACGAATAGATCCCCGCATTTTGTTTTGTCATTAATAGTTTATTCGTAGTCCTAATATATAAATACGTTTAACTTTACATAGCTACGTAAATTCCTCCCTTCCAACAATCCTAGGGTGCGGTAATTTTTTTTTTAACGCTATTTAAAATGATTTACTAGAAAATACCTTTACACCGAAATACTTCTCAGCGGGACATTACTCTTTAAAAAGTTTTTTAAACATTTCTATTACAAACTTTCAATATAGACAACAGTTTTTTGTCTAATTCAAACATCACTTACTCTTTTTACAGATAAGTTATAATAATAAACACGTGTGTTCTTTTGAAATAAAATATGTTTAAATACCTAAACATTTAACAAATGTATATATATAATACAAAATTAAACAAAAAAACCCAGCACCTACGTATATCTCATTAACTCTTCTTTTTTTTTTCTACCAATATCTACATTAATTAGTATTTTTAGTTTTTATGGTTCCTTTAATTTTAAAATCTGTTTTCTAAATAAATAAATTTTATATTTATTACTTCCAATAGCGTGTTATTTATTGTTCCATAGAATTAAAATAATTTTTCCTTGAATTTCAATAATTTATATATTTTTATTTATTTTTAATTTACATGTTTATATTTTAAAATGTTTGACGTATTAAATAAATTTCATTCAATTTGACCGAAACATTAAAATAGTTTGTATTTGAATTGTTTTTAAAATAGGATTTATTTACATCAGAACATTTCGTTTTAAATTTTAAAGGTATTTTCTTTAAATAAATTTAGTATTTTTTTTTTTTACACTGAAGTATGTTAAAATATATATATATATACATTTATTTTTAATAAAAAGAGATTTTTTTTTATAAAAAATAACGCTTTTTTTATTATTGTCAAAATATTTATTAAAAATTATAAGCGATTAATTTTTTTAATTAATGGAAATGATAATTCAAAAATATATTTCAATGCTAATTAACAGAATATTTTTCATTCAATTATTATTTCTAGTGTTATTTTAATATCCTCTGTATTTCGTGTCTTAATTTCTATAATTTAATATAGAAAAAGTTGATTTTGTTTTTAAATAATTATATTCAATTTATTTGTAAATAGAGAGTACGACCAGTCTGTCCGATGTAATTTGAAGCCAATTTTAATTGATATATAACTTGGTTACTACATTTATCAATTTCTTTTATTTGTTTGCTAATCTTCATATTTTTTTTTTATAGAAATAAAATGATTATCATTTTTAAATGTATTTCAAAATGTGTTTTATTTTGTTCAATTTGTTAGGTTTTATTATTTTTTTTTTTTATAATTAGCCTTGTATTTTGCTTTGTTCTATATATTACAAAATATATTGTCTAAAAATGTAATTAAAGACTCATTAACCTATACTATGATTTATCTTATATTAATTTTTTCTGTCTAGTTATCGACTTACAAATATAGTTAACATTGACAAATCTCAATCGACTGACAAATGTACCGGGTGGTTAAAAAGATTAGTATGCTAATTTTTCCCAAAGACTTTAAAAACTAAAAGATCATACAATACTTGAGCGGTATAAAGTTTATAAACACAGATGATAAAACTAACAAACACAATACATATAGAACAAATTAAATTAAATATAATAATTTTCAATAATTTTATGACAGCAAAAATATTATCAGTGAAAAAATTCAGCATTGAAAAAACGTTTTGAAGAAAAACAACTTTAAGTAATTTTAAAGTTAATCGTTTATATAAATCATTTAAGTACTATCACCATGCATCACTTTTTTAAACGAAGAAATTATCGATCATTTTACCATATTAATACTAAATATAGTAGAAAATACAATAATTTGATTATTTTTTTTGTAATTTTTATTGTTTTAAATAGTATAGCAAAACAGTTATTTTTAGAAATTTTAGAATTTCAATGTGAAAAAAAAACATATTTATTTACAAGAAAATTTAACTTCGAATCCCCCCCCCCCCGCATTGCAGGAGGGTTTTTCAATTCTATTATAATTAAGCTTATAAATATTTTAGTTCTAAAAAATGGATTGGATTTTGGTTCCCATTCTTTTCTCATTTTTTAGGGATTTATTTTAGAGGTTATCAATTCAAATCACTGAAAATACATAGTAATTGGAATTTATATTCCAGTGAAAATAAGTAAAAAATAAATAAATATATATATGTTTTATAAACAAATCTGTTGAATTTTTTTACTATCGACTCAGCCAACATTAACGGAATATTATACTGTATAGAATATTTTAAATTACTTTAGTAATATTATGAATATTAAATATATATAATTTTTTAAATTTAACAAAGATTCAATTGATAATGTTATATTTCAGTTAACTAAAATGGTTTTAGATGGACTGACTTGTGTAAAAATCATACTTAACCTATAATTAGATATTCTTAAAGTAACAAACAATCTATACCAGATTTAATAAGGGAAAATAGGATATCACTGTTTTCTTTTCTGCTTTTTCAAACTCTATTGACGCACATCGATTTGCTATATATACAAAATTTAATCAGATTTTTTAAAAATTTAGAATTGTGGCTTGTTATTTATACCAATAACATTCTATTATTTATACCGATAACAATTTTGTTATTTATAGTAAAATAGTTTACAAAATACATGAAGGTTTATCATTTATTTAAAAAATATTTTATATGTAATAAACAAACTGGAATATTGTCGGGGATTATTCCGTTTTATTAATTTTTTTGGCGCGTTTTTTTTTTAAACTTATATATAATTAATTTTACTTTTCCAGATTAAATCTTACTTGTTACAACATGTTGCATCTATATTTATAAAAAAAAAAATATTTTTACATCTTTAATCCTGTATTTTAAAATAAAATTAAAAATAATTTTTTTTTTCAAAACTTAAATTTTTAAAAATTTAGTAAATTCCAATTAAATAAATTTAAGTATTTAATAAAAATTATATGAAGAAAACCCTTTTTTATGTTTTTAATTTCTTTTTTTATTACAAATATTTTGGTTTTTTATTTTAATAATAATAATAAAACGAAAAATATTTTATTTATACATTTTTTTTTTAATAGCTAAATAAAATATTTTATTTATGGTCGATCTGAGGCTGTATAAAACTAAACTTTATTTACATTCATACACATCATCATCTGACGTAATACCATACAAAGGTTCCAGAGCCTAAACAAAATAAAGAAAGAACCACCAAAGAACAATAAACCTGAAAAAAAATATTTCATAAAATTCTACATTGAGTTAAAAGTTAATTAATTTTAATCAAAAAAAAAAATTTAATATGAAAAACTAACCAATTATGAATTTAAAAAAAAAAATATTATCAGCTAAAAAAACTACATTAGAAATAACAGTCAAGAATTTTTGTGAATTATCATAAAAGTAATTTCGAGATTGTTTTTTTTTAATAGAAAACAAATATTTTATTTCAACTCTTTAGGTAACACAATCATTCTATAATATTATTATACAAAAATAAACGCAATACAAAAAAAAAAAAATAAATAAAACGACGTTTCCCTTCAGATTCAAAGCTTTCTAAAAGTATAACGAAAAAGATAACTTACGGACTGGTCATATTATTCAGCCAAACTGGAAATTTGATATATACACCTAATAACAATTCTTTTATACAATAAAATCTAATCCTATATATTAATAGTGTATCAATCCATTTAAATCAGATAAAATATATTAAATTATAACTAGCATATATACACTTAAATCATTATAAACATCCTTTCTGTTATTAATAAATAGAATTTTTACATTTGAAAATATGAATCGTTTCAAGTATCAACCTCCTGATATTCTTTACATTATAATCAAAAATTTTTATTTGTTCATAATTAAAATTGTGATTATTTTCTTTTTCATTTTTTGGATATTAAAACATGAAATTTTCATGTTTTCGGTATTTATGGGTCTCCAAACGCTTTTTTAAATATTTGGCGGTTTGTCCTATTTATTTTCCCTGGCAATCAAGACAGAGAATACTATATACTAAGTTTGAATGTTTACGTTTGTTATTTGGTGATTTCAACTTGGAGAAAAGTTGGTTAAAATTGTTGAAGTTTTAAAGTACATTTATGAATTCTTGTTTTAAAACATATTTTTGATTTTTTCAGACAAATTTTTTATATATGAAATAGTTATATAAGGCTTTCTCTCCTTTTCTGTTTAGCTTCCGAAACAACCGTAAGTTCTTGCTTCAGATAATTAAAAAGGATGATGTATATGAATATAAATGAAATGTAATCTTGTACAGTATCAGGTCGACTACTCCTGAGATATGTGGTTAGTTGAAACCCAACCACCAAAGAAAAAATTCTTGTAAAGACAACTTTTATACGGATTTGATTGCTAGATTGTGGTACCGGTGCTCTTTGGTGGTTGAATTTCAATTAACTACATATCTCATGAATGGTTGATCTGAGGCTGTACAAGACTACACTTTATTTACATTTATACACATCATCATCTGACGTAATACTATAGAAAGGTTCCATAGGCTAAACAAAATAAAGAAAGAACCACCAAAGAACACCGGTATCCAAGATCTAGTGTTCAAATTTGTATAATAGTAACTGCCTTTACTAGGATGTAGCCCTATGTAACTTAGCCAAGTTACATAGGGCTGATATTTGTTTTCAGCTCACACAGTAATAATATTATAAAATGGTGTGTTTACTTACGAAGTTATAAAATAAAATATTTGTTGTCTATATATATAAATTATTTCCACTTAATATATTAATATATATATTTTTTTTATTATCTGGATTGTTACATTTTCTTTTTTATTATTTCTTTATTTAATAGATTGTGATCTTTAAAATAGTTTCAATATAAATATAAATGATTTTGATATTTGGTTGTGTTAAAAAAGTTATTGATAGAATAATTCTGGCAAGCTTTTTTATTATTCCATAGAACTATATTTTAAACAGTTTTTAACATAGATATTTATTTTTAATTTTATTCTTTAACGAAAATAAAAACAAAAAAATGATTACAAATGATCGTTTTTTTTAAATTTAATGACAGATCAATGTAGGTTTGTAATGCATATGATTTTACAAATAACAAAACTAATAAACAAATATACGTATAACCTGATTTTTTTTTTTTTTAATTACCATGATTTATATACAATTAATATTTTCAGCCGGTTCAGTTAGTTTTTGATTAATTAATGTAATTTGTTTATTTGATTGCTGACTTGGATATTTTTTATACATTCTATGTAAAATATAAAACATTATTAACTCGCTGTTAAATAAGAATTTTAAAAATAGTTGTTTAAAATTAATTATTACGCAGTTAATTAAAATTAAATTTGTTTTGTTGATACAAATTATATTTATTTTATGTTAAAGTATTAAATATATTTTATATGAAATGAAGCATAGTCAACTTTAACCTACGATTTATTCCATTTTTCTTAACATATCCCAGTTAATTTGTTTCATTTTTTCTTTTCTCGTTTGATATTAAGTATTTTTATAAATATTATTTGTTTTAATAAAAACAACAACAAAAAAAAACATGTGTATAAAAACATTAATCTGACTTTAATTAAATATTAATTCATATTTGTCATTAATTAATAAAGTATGTTTTTTTGTAAACATGAAACAGTAAGAGCATATAATTTTTTATTTTTGTATTTTACACTTCAATCATAGAATAATAATTGGTTTTTAAAAATAAAATAATTTTTAAAAACATAATGCGTTATTTAACGTAATATTTATAACTTAAGATTTGTTTATTTTTTCTAGACAATATATTTTATTACTGATTTTTTTTTTTATTTTTTAACTTCTGGAACCACCGTTAAGGTGTATCTTGAGAGGATGAGATGAATGAATTCTAGTGTGTGTGAAAAATGTCATGCCTGACCGAGATTCGAACCAAGGACCTTTGGGATGAAAAGCCGTGACGCTACCACTCGCGCCACGGAGGCCGGCTTTTTATAACTGATTATTTTTTTCCATTTATTTTTCCACTTATAAATATACTCTTATGTATAAAATAACAAAATTTGATTAAAATTTAAATCTTAAGTAGTAATTTTATTAATAAAGTAACTTAGCTATAAAGTATTTTCAATCTTTTTCTGAATTAAAAAAGATTTTTCCAGTTAATTTTTATTAATAAATATCCTTCCATTTTATCTTTTATTATCAGAAACCTGATTATAACATTTATTGAATTGATAAGTTAATCATTATTATCAGGTGAAAAAATCATGAACGTACTCCTATCCCAGGTATTCCGTAGAAATTTTTATAAACTAATCTTTGTTACTCAATATTTAAATTTTCATAGCCGTTAATTTATATGATTTCTTTAAAATGAATGATTTTTTTTTTTTCATTTAATAAATAGGCTATTTTGTTAAGTTTTAAATAGATTAATAATTCGTTATTATGCTTCGTTTATTCTTGTGTTTCTGTTTCATTTTTTATTTTTATACTCTTAATAATGTTCTGTAATAATAAAATCATTAAATTAATTTTTTTTTTTTTTTTTTAATTTAGGTTTATTAATATTTTTATTTATAGTCATATCAGTATTGAAAATAATGTCATTAATTATTGATGCGAAATAATAGAGATATATTATTGAGTTGCTAATGAGCAACTCATCAATATCTTTCTGAATATACCGGTAAACTTGTAGTTTTGAAAAGAATCGGGCTTACCATTCCTGAGATGTCAATGGTTAGTTGAAAAGCGACCACCAAAGAACATCAGTATCCACGATCTAGAATTTAATTAAAAGTGTCTTTACTATAAAAGTATATTAACTAGGATAATAGAATCGTATAAAAGTGTCTTTACTAGGATTTGAACCATTGAACATTCAACTTCGAAATTAGATGATTTATGATGACGAGTTAACCCGTTTTGACTTAACCCGTTGGTTAAAATCTGAGTTTAATTTTATATTTTTAAAATTTAACGTAAAAAATTATTTTATTTTTAAGTTAAAACAAAAATAAATTCTTTTTCTTTTCCCTTTTTTTTTGTTATATCATAATATTTACAAATACACTTCAAGGTAGCTTTCATCAATGTGTGTTACAAAGTGGTGATTCTGGTATGAAGTTATTACTGGTGGTTTTTTTTTCGAAGTAGCTTAAAAACTTGTAAAAATATTTCTGTCTAATGTCTGAAAATATTTTTTTTTGTATTAGGACTAAAGTCGATTATAAAAATTGGAGAATGTTGAACTTGAAAAACATTTTTTTTTGGGTTATGTCGATTTTATTTTAGTCCTAGAGTTTAAAATACCTCTTTTAAGTGATTAATTAATTCTACTTATTTGTTTTTTTTTTTTGGAGCTGGTTCTTTCAATTTTTTTTTTATATCAAAATAATTAGCATATAGTGTCCTCCTACGACTTAAAAAAGAATTATCAGTTATATGCCAGGTATTTATTTAGAAAATTTCTCCAATTAATAGACAACAGTGGAAAATTTCATTAAATAATGATAAATCTTTATAAAACTGAATTGTCACTGAATGTCTTCCTATGAATGTTGTAATACGATTGTCACGGAGTTACATAGCATGAAAAGGAATAAAAAAAAAAATGCAGAGTATTTTTTTTTTTTAATTTTGAAATTGTTGGATTAGCAGCGTAATTATGTGATGAAGTTCCAATCTATTAGGTTTTAAATGTGTTATATAATTTTTTTTTCTTTTTCTAATAGACAATCATGTTTTTTTTTCTTGTAATAGTAAATATTTATAAATAATTTGTTTTTATACAGAAGAATAACCATATTGGGCTGGTCTAGTGGTAAACACATCATCGCAAATCAGTTGTTTAACAACTGAAGTCGAAAGTAATGAGGTTCCTAGGAAAAGTTAGTTACTTTTTATATAGATTTGAATATTAGACAGTGAATAGCGGTGTAATTTGATGATTGGAGTTCAGTTAACCACACATCTCAGGAATGGTTAACATTTGTTTGTACAAGACTTTTTTTTTCTTTTTCTGTTTAGCCTCCGGAATTACTATAAGGTATTACATCAGAGGATGAATGAGGATGTTATGTATGAATGTGAATGAAGTGTAGTCTTGTTCAGTCTGAGGTCGACCACTCCCGAGAAATGTGGTTAATTGAAACCCAACCACCAAAGAACACTGTGTATCCACAACCTATTATTCAAATCCGTATAAAAATAACTACCTTTACTAAGATTTGGAGTTTGTACAAGACTAAATCTCACTTAATGTCATAAATATAATTCTCTTCTTATTGGCCTAAGGAAGATTACATATTGTTCACTATTTGAATAGATTGTGCTTACTTATTAGGAATTATTTTTTATTTTTTATTTATTTTACCTTAATTTCAATTTTTTTTTACATTATTTCCTACTATAATAAAAAAAAATTGTTATAAAATTTTAAGGTCATAAAATATCTAAATTAGCTTATATGATTAATTTAAAAAAATATTTATTTATTTGACGATAACGTACGAAAAATAGTCTTAAGTTATACATGGCACACACTTACTGATATGTGTAAAAGATAACGAATCTAGTTGTGAGAATTTTCAAATAAACAAATTTAATATTATTAAATAATTTTTAAAAACTGAATAAAAATTAAATAAATTTGAAAATTATAAATTATAATATATCAAAAACGCCACTAAGAGATATTGAATTGAATGCACAAAATTGAATGCCGTTAAGTCCTCTCCATACAAATGGAAGAGCGACTTGATACTGACTCGCCGTGAACAAGTG
>JAAAKQ030470586.1:3541-23662 GCA_010016005.3 Zanna intricata | reverse complement strand
GGTAGTTCCTGATGCTAAATAGATAAAGAGAGAAGGCCCCCTAGATCGTGTGATTTAACCCCATTCGATTTCTTCTTATGGGATTATTTGAAGTCAAAGGTCTATGTCAACAAGCCCACAACCACACGTGCATTGAAAGATAAAATTAAATGCTACATCAATGAAATTCAGCCACAATTATGCAGAAATGTCATGAAAAATTTTGACAAAAGAGTGCATATGTGCCAGCAAAGCCGTGGAGGCCATTAGCCCGATGTGTTATTCCATAAATAACCCTGTCCTATGTACTTTATGATTCAATGAAAAAATAACAATCTAAAGACTAAAAACAGTGTTTTCTATTTAATTCAAATCTTGCGTTGATTTTGGGACACCTTTATTTTATGCTAAAATATAGTCGCCAACTAGTTTAATACTATACGGGTTCACTACTAATGCTGCACCTCGTTTACATGTCTGTCCACCTCGTTTACTAAAAACTAAATATCTTAAAAATACTAAATGTCTGAAACGCCGCACTTGTGCAATTGTCCGTTTGGCATTTCTCAACAATTTACATACATTTCAGTATAAGTAACTTAACATATCCACACTATAAAGCCAAGAATATGAGTAGTGTCAAAATGGCCACCTTCCAACACCAAATCTTGGATTTCTCTCGTACTAACAAGTCTAGAAAAAGTAACTCTTCAGTTCATTGTTAACTGCTCTGCTTTCCTAAGAAAAAGAAAAGTGTGTTCTTCTATACTCTCAAGAAAAAGATAAGCTCTGATATTTTTTAAAAAGGCTTTTAACATTATTAATCATAATTGAAGAGTTTTAGTAAAGTAAAAAAGGAGTAATTTGGAAAAGTAATCTTTAGACTGATAACTGTCTGATAAAAAATAAAAATAATGCCAGTATTTTATATTGACCCATCAATTTGTTGCATCGGTTAAAAATCACATTACAAAACTATTGTATTATTTCTTTGATTGATTTTTCTTTTAGTTGCATAACTTTTATGTCATATTACATTATTTACTTGAATGTACTTTTTTAGTTTAGACATTTTTGAAGTGTAAACTTTTTCGGTGCATTGTGTCAGATACTTTTGTTTGCATGGACAAGAATATAGCCGACTTGTAATCAAAAATCGTCAAGAAACACTAAGCATATACGTAGGAGCAGATAATTTTATTCTATCATTTTGAAAAATTTGTACAATTTTTGTTTTAAATAGTTATTGTTAAAGTTATATTAATTTATTATTTATTTCATATTCTGTGTGATTAAATAATGTATTTATTGCTTCCTTCAAATTGAATTTTAAGGAAGCAATAAATACATTGTTGCTTTTATTTTTTTAATTGTATATAAAATAAATTTTATATACAATTAAAAAATACATTTATACAATTGTGTATCTAATGGTTTAAAAAAAAGTTAATTGCTAGATTGCAGTAGTAGTAGTAGCATTTTTAGTCATTAATGTAGCGATAAAAGCTAAATCAGAATTTAAATACAGGAATGCTTCATTTTAAATAGCAATTGAATTAAATTAAAAGAAATATTTATTAATATTTTCAATTTAAAAATATAGTCGTAGTTCATAAAGTGGTGTTTTTAATAATAATATATAATTATTTCATTATATCATATAATGTATATTTTTTCTTATCTAATGCAGCAGTGCAGAAATATAGCAATTGTACTTTAAGTGCTGCAGGAAATAAAATTGTTTCAGTAGGCAAAGATGTATATATTTGCTATCAAAATATTGAACAACAAAATTTTGTTAAACAAAAATTACATAAAATGACTGCTATCTACATTAGAGGATTACCATAATCTTTGTTATTGATAAATACTACTATATACTAACTATAGATGTATCAGACGGCTTGCTAATGGAATGGTTGGTAAATTATGTCAAGTCGATAGAAATGAGGACAGTGATATTACAATAATTTGGATGCTGTTTCCAAAAAAAAATCTGAAGGAAACTGAGAAATAAATGGAAAAGCTATATGAAAAAAACATAAATCCAAATGCAGTACTAATTTTTACAAGAGCATCTACAATACTACTCAATAAATAATAAATGCAAGAAGAAAACATTTTCCACTTAAATCTGCATTTGCAATTGCAATTGCAATACACAAATCACAAGGAGGCACTTTCATTGAAATTGTTTATGACTATGACAAAACCATACTTTAGAATTAGTATTCGTGGCTTTGTCAAGAGTTACTTCTATAGAATGATTATGTATTGAAACAAAAGATAATAACCCAATATTTTATCATGGAAGAAGAAATTCAACATCAATAAAATCATTACAAGAGGATTTCTAAAGACTTACATTCAATCCACTAATAACAATCTGTAAAACATTGAGTAATTTCATTCGACAAAGAAGAGGTTTATCTATATCTTCAATTAACTGTCAAAGTTTACAAGCACAAGTAGAAGATCTTAATGACTATTGTATAACAATCAAATGTACTAATATTATCAGAAACTTATATGAATGCTGAACAACCTATAGATATTCCAAATTTTAATTGCATTGTCGCTTTCAAAAGACCACAAATTTCAGCTGCTGGAGTAGTTATTTTATCACAATACACCAGACACTATGCATATCATGAGTTCTCATATAGACATTCATGTATGGTCATACATGAATGTCTATATGAGAACCTACATCAAATTTTGGTTTCAGTGTATCTGAAATTGTAGAAATATGCATAGCTCATTGCAAAGATTTAAATGGGCAAACAATTTTGATAATAGCTGTTATATTTCACCAAGAAATACTGTTGAAGAAATTATAACATTTTTACATCCAAGTTATATAAGTTAAGTTACAAGTTAATATAATATACACAGAAGAAGGATCAAAGTTACTGAATGATAATTTTCATGAAATACTGATAATATTGAACAGAGACTTAACAAAAATTTTGCAAAGAACCATCACAGCCACTCATAGACTTTTTAAAAGAAATATAAGTGTATATATATATATATATATATATATATATACTTTTTAAAATGAAGTACAACACGATATGGAACAACAATTGATGCAGTATTTACAAGATATTTGGATAAATTTCATTCAAAAGTATTTATATCATATTTTAGTTATCATAAACCAATTGTTTCATTTTTAGAAGAATCTGATAATACAAAGAATGTTAATATTACACAAAGTTTAGAAGATAATGATAATACAAATAATAAAAACAATACACAAATAGAATAATAATATAATGTAGTAGTATATTGTAAAAAATATTATAATTCATTATTAAAATTAAATGTTTTCTAACATTTATTTAATAAAGAAAACCAATTTAATTTTTATTTTCAAATAATTTAATTAACATTACACTATATTATAAATAGATTTCTCAAGTAGTCTATTATTCTTTTTAAATGAATAATCACATACATTAGAATCAACAATAGAATCATATATAATTGATTATTAACCAATGATTGGTACTCATTTTGTTATAAGTTTTCACTTCAGTTGGCCAGTCTTGCAACTGGCTACTTTAATTAATTAGAGTTTATTATTAATCGTATGTGAAAATAACAAAATCTTTAAAAGTTAAGGATTGTAATTGTTTTGAAAGAAAAAAAGGAAGTATGCACAACTTCCTTTTTTTACAGATTTAATCAATTTGACTGATACATAAATACAGCAGATTTATTAAAAATAATAATAACAATAATGATTGTCATATAAGAAATTTATTTGTTACACTTCCTATTACATTTTGTGATACACAACTTCACCAGATATTATATTATTTTCTGATTAGCCATTTTCAGGAAACTGCTTAAGAACAGCTCAGATCTGCTGACCACAAATTTTCTCTATCTAGCATTTTTTTTTTTAAAGCTTGGATGTACTGCATTAATAGTTTGTACAATTATCTCAATCTTCCTAAGTTTAATCTCATAACTTAAATAATTTTGTTACATTACTAAAACAGAAAAGTTTTGAAACTACAAATTTACATTTATAATAATTATAAATATTTGAAAAAAAAATCCAAATCATAATGTATGAAATATTAAAATATTATACCTGAAATTGGTTTGTTAAAATTAATAAATTTTTCAAGTTATAGAAAGTCACAGTGTGATTTTATTTTTGTTTATTTCATTAGTAATATATCTTTATTTCAGGCAGTAAACCAGCACAAGCAGAAAGAGCAAGATCTGCAAGTATTATTGATGGAACATTCCTGAGTGCTGTGTTTAGTGTTGTTCTTGTTTTAATTATTTGTGTTAGCTTCTATGCTTTTAAAAATCTTTATCATGCTATTGTTAAAAAATTCCATTTACGGCATACTGAACTGTAGTTGATCTATTGATTTTTTTCTTGTTTTTTATTCTTCATCGGCAATATTTATATACATAATTCTTATTACATGAATTCATAATAATTTATATTAAATTAATAATTAATTTAGTGATATTTATTAGATGTTTGTTAAAAAATCTGGTATAGTTTTATATTTTCTTTATTTATATGTGCATATTATTAATATTCCATGAGATTCTGTGACTTCTCAAATTTATAGCCAAAGATTTTAAGTTGTAAATAAAATTCTAACTCTTCTGTATGTTCATATTTTATTTTCCTATATGGTCTTGGGTATATTTTTAGTGCAAGCAGATTTACTGGTAATAATAACCTACATTAAATAGACCACTTATAATGACAACATGTAAAAGTAAGTACAAGAACTAATTTTGAAGCAGGTGGAGGATGATTATCAGATTTCAGGTTGTCAATGTAGATAGAGGTCAATTTATTTTTAATATGTGTTTCAAGAAAAGTTTGTGCTATCAAGTGTGATTAAATTAATCAGTTATCATTTCATTAATCAGTATGTATTAATGAAGGAATAATATTTTTAAAAAAATATATATATATAACTAAAACAACATTTTACACTCAAAATACATTGTCTAAATTGATGGTAGCAGATTTGTGGATGCACTGTTGAATGATTGCTCATAAACCATTAGCTAAATGATGGCACTGGATTTTTATTAGTTTTCAATGACAGTATTAAACAATCTAATTGGACTTAATACTAGTTTATTAGTAATTAAGTACTGAATATTCAAATGCTTTATTTTTATTATTATTTTTTATGATCCCGTGGGATCACCTTATTCAGTCCATTATCCAGGTCCTTCGATGGGACTGTTTGGGCCTTACGGTCCTCCCAGTACTTTTCCTTATGTTCCGATCTTTGTGCCCTTTCCAGTGTTAAAAATGTTGTGAGTTTTTTCTTGCAAGTGTGAAACAAGTGTTTTTGTTTTTGATTTTCTTGTTTAATTTTATCGTATCTGTGGTGTCTTAAGGCCATTTTCCTTCAGATCCTCTCTTATTTCTTTGCATCCTGTCTTTGTATTTTTCAGTTCGAGGTTGTGTTGTACTAACTGTTTCAGAAGTCTTGAATCTTGCATCCTCATGGTATGTCCAAAGAATCCTAGTCTCCTCTTATGCTTGTATCAGTAATGGGTTCTAACTCATTGTACATGACTATGTTGGGCACAATCCATCACTAATTGTCTTTCTGGTACTTTTTATTGATTCAGGATTCCTTCAACTTTGTGGAGTCTGTCTGTCTTTGATTGTTTGTTCAGGTAGAAGAGTATTTTTGCTACATAAATGGTTTCTGGTTTTATAACTATGTCATAGTGTCTCATTTTTGTGTTTATTGATAAGCATTTTTTTATTGTAAGTATACCAGGTTAATTTTTAATCTTTAGCTAGTTTGTTCCTTCTTATTTTGATCCAGGTTTTTACATTTAGGTGGTTGTTACTATTTCTCCTAGGTATTTAATTTGGGTTACTATTTTAATTTTATTACTTTTTATGTTAACTTCTTTTAATTATGTTGGTCTCAGTCTTTTCAAATGAAATTTTAAGGCCGGATTTATTTACAATTTTTTGAATTCTAATATATGTGATATAACGTTGTCAATGTCATTTGCTAGTTGTGCCAAGTTGCCTGCGAAACCAAGACAGTTTGATTTGATTTTTCAGCCGATTTTTACTTTCGGGCATTTTTTTAGCCATTCCCTCATTGCCATTTCTAGAGCACCTTTGAATAATAGCGGTAAGAGCCCATTGCCTTGGCGCAGTCTTTTTTTTTATCTCTAAAATTTTCAAGAGCTCACCTTTGAATTAGTGTTTGTGAGGGTCACTTTTATCTTGTTTATTAATTTGATATGTAGTCCAAGGTGTCTTAGAATTTTGAGTTTGAATTCTCTGTGGATGCAGTCAATCTTGTTTCTCAAATACTTATATATTATATATTTCATATTTCTCAGTTTAATTCATGTATCCATCCTTAGACATATTTATGCATATAAAATATTTTTTAAAACTGATGGTAACTATAATAATGATTTAATGTAAAATTTGTTCTGTAATTCGGTAATAGCAATTTTTGTAATTTGAATACTTCAATTTTAGATATAATCTTAAATGAAGTTTTTGTTGTTTTCAAACTTAGTGATATTGCAATCATTGATTAATTTTTTATGGGTTAAAATCAAATACATTGTATTATACTTTATTTTTGTTTAATAAGAGATTTTTTAATAACTTTCCTCATGTTGTACAAAAATACTTCCAGACAATTGATTTAAAAACATTTATATTGTGGCTTCATTGGTTACAACCACAGAATTTTGTTGTGAAATTTTGTCAATATGGATAAAAAAATTATCTTTATAAACTTACATATCCTGTTTCATAGTTATTTAAATAAATATGTGTTATCAATTATTACACTTGGAATTTGAAAATCATTACCACTGTCAGTCTGAATCTCCATTATCTTTACTAACAAACACAAATTTGAACTGATGTAATTCTGCTTGCATTATGTATGTACTCTTCCTTTAATTTCAGCATTTTCATATTAGGATAAATTAGATTATATACATATATTAAACATTTGTATTCAGGTATAATCTATAATTTTTTTTTCATACTAATATGTATTTTTTTTTTTAATTTAAAATAAAGCAAAAGGTGTTAATGAATTATAAGTTTTTTTTTCAATATTTTGATCCCCAGGTTTGATTGTAAACTTCCATGAAATTTAAAAACAAAGGCTTGGCTGAGAATTTTTATGAGTCACACAGGAAACTGCCTATGGAAGTAATTACTGTTGTGTATCTACAAATAAACTGTTATCAAGTTTTTAAATATTGAACTGTTTTTAATTGTAGTTTTATTTATTTGTAATGAATCAGTATAAATAATACTTTTATAACATCATGTTTTTAGTTAAATAGTGTAAGTCAACAAAATATTTTTAACTTATATTTATTTAATAATGTATATATATCAGTTATTTAATCTATGATTCTGCACTCACACTTGTAGAGTTGTAAAAAATAAGTTGTTAATCCTTTTTTGAGGGATTTGATCATAATTATTTTTTCATTATATGTATTGTTCGTTATAAGATTAGACTCTGTTTTGTTTTTATTTCATTTAATGTTTAATTTTAAAATATTATATATTTAAACATATAATGATGAGTCCTTTTAAAAGAAAACGTGTTTCTCTTCCTATTGAGAAAAAACTTGAAATTATTAACAGAATAGAAAATGGTGAATCTCGAACTGCACTATCTCGTGTCTACAATATCGGAAAAGCAACTATTTATGATATTATGAATAAAAAAGATACACTTCTAAAATTTGTATCTGAGTTAGATGAATGCGATATAAAAAAACGAAAAACTATGAAAAATCCAAACGATACCAAACTTGAGAATGCTGTTTATTTATGGTATATGCAAAAGAAAAGTGTCGGAGAACCAGTAACTGGTCCACTTCTTTGTGAAAAAGCTCTTGAAATTAATGAAAAACTAGGTGGTTCACCAGATTTTAAAGCAAGTTCTGGATGGTTACATAATTTTAAGTTGCGTCATGGTATAAAAGGTCATGAAAGTTCTGTAGATGGATTAGCTGTTGAATCGTTTAAAATGGAATTTCAGGAATTTTTAAATTCAAATTTTTATATTAAAGATAATATTTATAATGTAGATGAATTTAGTTTAAATTGGAATTCATTACCTCATAAACAGTTTACAACATATTCTCATAAAATCTTTACTCCCAAATCCAGCCTAAAATCCAGCCAAGAACGGTTAACAATTATGGTATGCACAAACAGTTGTGGATCACATAAGTTACCGTTACTTGTAGTGGCCGATCCAAAACATTCAAAATGTTTTAAAGATCTTGATAACATCCCTGTTGTACACGCTTCTAAAAAGAGTTGTGTAATGGATCCAGAAATTTTTACAGATTGGTATACAAATACATTTATCCCGAATGTTAAAAGAATTAATGAGGGAAAACCTGGTAGAATTTTACTCCTTTTGGATAATGCACAATGTCATCCATATTCTGAAGCATTAAATGCAATAGATGAGAATTTTTCTGTATTTTTTATCCCGTTAAACATCGCATCATTTTTACAACCAGTTAATCAAGGTGTTACTGATGAAATAAAACAGTCTTATAGAAAGAAGATTGCAAATTTTCTTTTATCTAATAATGATGAATGTATTTATAATGATAGAAAAAGTGTTATAATGAAAGATGCCATTTATATGTTAGAAGAAGCATGGAAAGGTGTATCAGATCGGACTATTAAAGAAGCTTGGTATAAATTATGGCAAAATGTAGAAACCATTGAAGATGAAGTTAATAAAATTAAATTAGAATTTAATGATGAGAGTTGTATTAATAATGATAATGATGAATCTACATCTTCAGAAAATCAAAAATTTTCTAGTTTACATGAAGATAATGTTTCATATGATACAAGTGAAACAAAGAATTCTTTATCAAATATAATCAGTGATAATGACCCCATTGATATTAATCCTAGTAGTAATAATGAAGAAAATCATAATATCTCTAAATCACAATTGGTGAACAATAAAATATCCAATCCAATTAATAGTAATTTGAAAAGAAAGCATGTATCACTTCCTATCGAAACAAAACTTGAAATAATTAGTAGAATAGAAAATGGCGAATCTCGGGCCATATTATCACGTATTTATAACATTGGTAAAACAACTATTACTGATATAATGAATAAAAAAGAAATGTTTTTGAAATTTATATCAAAGTTAGACGATTGTGAGGTCAAAAGACGTAAATCTATGAAAAATGCGAGCGATACTAAACTTGAAGATGCTTTACATTTATGGTATTTACAAAAGAAGAGCATTGGGGAACCAATTACAGGCCCACTTTTATGTGAAAAAGCTCTTGAATTAAATGTTAAATTTGGTGGTTCACCAGATTTTAAAGCTAGTTCGGGATGGTTGTATAATTTTAAATTACGTCATGGAATAAGAAGTCATGAATGTTCATGGGATGTATCTGCTGTAGAATTATTTAAAATGAAATTTAATGAATTTATAATCATCGGTGGTTATTCTAAAGATAATGTTTATAATGTTGATGAATTTAGTCTTAATTGGAGATCATTGCCACGAAGTCAGTTTTCATCACTTCAAGATATTTCTTCATCAGATTTAATGAAACTTGATAAAGAACGATTGACTGTTATGTTATGTTCTAATGCTAATGGTACGCATAAATTTCCTTTGTTTATCACTAGTGACCTCGATATAGCGACTGAATTATTTGAAAGTACAAACGACCTTCCTGTGATGTGTAATACTCAAAAAAGTTCTATAATTGACACTGAAACTTTCACTAAATGGTACACTGATGTTTTTATTAAGAGTATTAGACAAAAGCATGAAGCTTCTGGTGAAAAGAAAGGTAAAGTATTGTTGATATTTGATAATGTGCGTTATCAACCACTTCTTGAAAATTTAAAAACAACCGAGGAAAATTTTTCTGTGTTACTTATTCCATTAAATGTTGCACCATTTTTACAGCCCATGAATCAAGGAGTTGTTGATGAATTAAAAGATTCTTATCGTAAACAAATTATCAGTTTAATTCTTTCTGATCAATATAAGGAAAATATAGAAAATTTTATTAAAAAATTTGTTATTAGAAACGCTGTAGATATATTAGCCGATACTTGGAACAATATTGCAGATGAAACTATACTATTATCATGGAATAAATTATGGAAAACTAACATGACAAGCAATAGTACTGTTGGAAATGAAACCTCGGATGACAAGGACATCGATAATATTATGAAATATTTTTCAAATAAAATTCCAGGTTTTCCAGTTAGTGATGATAGCAGCAGCACAATATCTGAATTTCAAAACGACACACATGAACCAAAATTTAAATATGAAAATTATATGCATTCTATTGCAAGTGATACTCAGAATATTGATGATGAATGTAATGATAATAAACAAGATATTAAACTTGAAAAAAATAGTGAAAACATACAGTCTCATTCTGAAGCATATTTAGCTATTAATAAAGTAATTGAATGGTATGAGCAACAATCTGAATTTGATTCTAAACAGATGTTAATTTTAAATAGCATTAAAAATTTAGCATCAAGTAAAATGATTTCAAATTTATAATGTATTATTCAGTTAATAAAATGTTTAATGTTAACAATTTATGTATTACAATTATTTAGTTAATTGATGATGATGAGTGATTTATGTTTGTTGATTGATGAGTTGTATTTGACCCTTGGTGACTCCATAGGCGAATGTTCTCCGTGATTGTCAATTATGTGTGGCTTGTTTAAACTGTGCTGTCCTGCTGGTGTCACTTTTGATGGTATCAAGCTAGCATATTCATGGTCTGTCCTGTATTACATTTTCCACTGACCATACTGAGCATAATCAAAGTTTTTAAGTAATTAGCATTTCATGACGTGGCCCAAAGTATGTCAGTTTAAGTCTTGTGATTTTAGTTTCGAATGAAATTTCGCCATTGATTTTTATCTTTACATTGCCATCAACTGCAGTTGTCACTTATCTTCTTGATATTGAGATACAGGCCTAATTTTTCGCTTTCGTCTTTGATTCTCTGAATTAATTTTTTCAGGCTTTTTCATCTTGGCTAAAAAAGTTGCCATCTGCATACCACAGATTATTTATGTTCCTGCTACCTAATTTTAATCCAACAACTGACTAGTCTAGTTTTGCATTTCTCATAATCATTTCCAGATACAAGTTAAAAAGAAAAGCAAAAGAATGCACCCTGCCTTATGCCTTTACCAGTTTGAAACCAGTCTTGTGTCCCCAGCTGATGATCTTATCATGGCTTCCTGATCCATATGAAGCAACTTAATTATGTGAATGATATGAGGTGGCATGCTTAATTTCTTTAGGGCTTTATGCAGTTTTGCATGTTGGACACTGTTAAAAGCTTTGCTGTAATCTATAGAACAGATGTACAGCTCTTTCAGCTATTCATGGCACTTATCCATAGTCCAGCACAGATTTGCAATGTAATCACGAATGCCGTAGCTATGTCTGAATCCTGCCTGCTATCAGGCAGTTCTGCTTCAACATTGTGAAATTAAAGCTATTGTTTGATAATTTGAGCATTCCTCAGCATCTTTTTTTTTAGTAATGGGATTGATCTCTGGTAAATCACAGGGTTTCCAGATTTTCTGACAATTTCATTAGAGAAGCCAGAGGTGAAGATATAGATTTATTTCTAGCAAGCCGTTTCAGTGCCCATGGAACCTCAGATTCCAAGATTGTTGGTTCATGTTCAAAAGAACCATCCTGGGTAATGATGGGTACATCGTGTGTATGTGTAATTTCTCAGTATATTGTTTTCATCTATTTCTTATTTCCTTTCAGATTCCTCAAATCTTTCCCATTACTAATCTCTCAGTGTACCTTGGTGGGCAGTGAAAGGCATTCTTATTTTCTTGATTTTTGCAAAGAGATTTTTGGTGTGCTCCTTACCAAATTCATGTTCAAGATTACAAGATTTTCCCAATATGCCTCCTTTTTTGTGGCTTGTTGAAATTATGCATTTAGACGCCTTACCTTATCTCAATTACCATTTGCTTTGGCTAATCTTCATTGATTTTCAGTTTTGATGGTATTTTCTGATAGCCATTTTCTGCAATTGTTATAACAGGATATGCTTTTTTGCCACATCCATGATTATTGAGCTGATGTCTTTCTATAATTGTGATTGGCTTTCATTCATATTAAACAATTCAAAACAATTTTTTACCTCAAATGAATATACTGCTAGTATTTTTAGTAGAATGTGCCTTTTGATTTTTGTGAAACTGATTTTTATTTTGGCTATTATGAGCTTGTGATCCAAACCACAATTTGCACAAAGATATGTTTTCAATACTGTCACTAAACTTTTCCGGCATATCGAGTACATAAAATGTAGTCAATTTGATTCCGATGTTGCCCATTGGTTGCTGTCCTTGTATAACACCACTGTTTTTACCAAGTGTTTGTAATTATCATGCTGTTTTCCAAACAGAACTCAGGCGATCATATGGCTCATTCCTTTTACCTAATCCTAATGGCCCAAGGATGCCTGCATCTTGTTGATTGCCCACCTTGGTGTTGAAATCTTCAATTAATATCTGTTTTGGTGTTGCCTCAATAGCTTTTTGCAGGTCAGCTTAAAATGCCTCTAGAACATCTTCCAAGACCTCTGTCATTGGGACACGGGACACGGGCCACAATAAGGGTAACATTCAGCAGTCTTCCTCTGATTCAGATGAACATGAAGTGTTCATTCAATATTCCAAACCTTTCAATTGCTCGAGAGATTTTTTGCAAGCTACTCCTTTTCTTCGAATTGTGTCATGGCTTAAGTAATAAATACTAAAATCAAAAAATTGAAAATATCTGCTACTGTTCAATGCAGTTCTGTAATAATGAGAATATCTAGTCTTGACAATGTCCAGTTTTCCAATATTCTTACCTTGAACATTCCATGTTGCTACTTTGTCTATGTAGTGCAGGCAGGGTTACTACTGGATGGATTCCACTGGAATTAGTGTCAGCCATGTCACAATGTCCATATCTACTGGAGCCAGCTGTTGCTCATCCCTAGTTACTGTTTGAGATCCCAAAGAACCTCAGATGCACAATGAACACTATGTCTGAACTTTCATTTTGATGTCTCGCCATTGGAATTTTCCTGGCAGGTTTTGTAGATGGTTTGCCATTCCCTTACCAAACCCACCTTTATCCTTTAACCTCCGGAACCACCGTTAGGGTATAACTTCAGAGGATGAGATGAATGAATTGTAGTATGTGTGAAAAATGCCATGCCTGACCGGGATTCGAACCCGGGACCTCCGGATGAAAGGCAGAGACGCTACCACTCTGCCACGGAGTCCGGCCCGCCTTTATCCTGGCTTATGTCAATAGCTATATGTAGATACCAAATAGGTATCTACTTAAATAGCTGACTAGGAAGATGTTGAAAAGCAGTCTCAGTTTACAAATGTTATGGGTATATGAAAGAGATAGTTAGATAAAAGGACATTTTCTGAAAGATAAAAATGTAGCTTATTGAAGAAAGAGGAGGTCAATTAGAATCTTAATAAATAATTTCAGTCTTGTCAAAAGAGGAGTAAGTACTCTTTATCCTCTTTTAACATTCATGTGGAACTTATAGAAGATAAAGGAGTAGATATTGGCGGAAAAAAGATAATATGCACATGACCTGATATTTATTGTAAATTATACTATATTTTTTTTTAAATAAACAAGGAACAGGTTAAACCATAAAGAAAGTAGGATCTTCGTCTCTTGAGCTCTCCCCCATACCTTTATCTAGTTCCCTTCTACCATGGATTGGTATAATCGGTTTTATATTAACCCTGTCTCTGACCTATTTTATTGGGACATCATAATTTAAAATAAAAATTAATAGTTATATTTTAAGTTGGCCAAAATAAAATCAGTATCATAACTATAAACAAAAACAATTATTTTCTTAAAAGTATTTGGAAATTCACTTCTTGTTTGGTGGCTCTACAGATAATTCCTATCAAGAAAATCATACATACTTTTGAAACTCCATAAGAGTGTTTATTCTTAGTGGAATAAGTGGGTATTGCTTATAGATTTGAAAAATTGTTTTGAAATAAACTTATTCTATCTGGCCTGACAAATTTAAGTAAGTAGTAATCTGTTAGCATTTGTATAAAAACATTCCACCTGATCAGTTTTTGGGGTATTATTTTTTTGTAATGCATCTTCTTTTATTGCTTCTTAAAGTAATGTATTGAATTTCTTCTTCACATATTAAAAAGTGAATCCTTTAAATGCAAATTTCATAATAATAACCATATAACTATATATTATAGTTTTCATAATAATAACTCAATTTTATAATTGACACAGATGGCACTGACATTTCATTAAAGGAACACAATATAAAACAAAATTAATTATATACGTTTGACACATAATTCTTAAATCAAATTGTTCAGGGTTTTTTTTTAAATTTATCTTTTCTCAACATCATCATCAAGAAAAGTATAAATATCGTAATTTATAAGTTCCTCAAAATATATGTAATTTGGCCTTTGTTCTATAAAATAATTTTATAACTGTATACTGTTATTATAAATTTAACTTAAAAAGGATAATATTTTATTATATGAATTATAAGATATTACATTAATGTCTATTTTATTTTTGTACATTATATTTATTGTATTTTTTAATCTTTGTATATTAAGTTAATCCTTACACTGGAATCATTTACTTTGTATATATATTTCCTCTTTTCGCTTTATGTTTAGAGTGTTTAGTTGTTATTAAAGATTTTTTAAAGGTTTTAACATTATAATCTCTGTTAACTTTTTTTATCCTAATTGTTTTTCTTAAAAAGTTTGAATATTGTGAACACATTATTCAACTTTACTGATAAAAATTTATAAAATTCAGAGTTAAAAGTTATCATTCAACTTTTAACTCTGAATTTAATCAATTTTAAATATGTCAAATAAACTTCACAATTAATTAACTAAAAAGTTAATTTATTAACTATTTATGGTTTACAGTATGATGATGATGATGATGATAATAATCTTGCATCATTTTCATCTAGTGTCTGCGTTCCACATGAGTGTGTAGTATTTTCAGTGTCTTCCCACACACTTATTTCTCTTGGTATTTCAGCACAAGGATCACATTCATCTATTATTACTGGCAATTTTACCTGCAAAGAAATAAAAATAAAGACTATTATATTCTTTCTAATAATTAAGTTGAATTGAAGTAACAGAGTATTTATGTAGACAATCCTATATTATGTTTAGTTAAAATTATTTTTATTTTGTTTAAAGTAGTAGTACTGATTTTCCAATAGTGTTGCAATTGTTATTTATGTTTTTTGATTCAATCATCCAAATTCAACTATTAATCAGCTGCCCAGTCACGGTTCTATAAAACAGTTTCTCAATCTTTTTATAAGTTTTTATAATATTTTTATAAATAATCTATGTATATATTTATAATAATAATTTAAATTTTTTTATAATATTATTATTGTTCATTATATTAATTGATTACTGGAGATATTTTGATATTACATACTAAGCAATCTCAACTATTTTCTGAGATTATCTTTGGTCAATTTTTGAAAAAGATTTCTTGTTAAACTACTTAAATTAAAATGTTAAAAGTTAACTTAACCTATGATAACCATTACCTATCATTTCAACTGGTTATGTACGTTGCTATGATAATTTTAGAAGCTATGAATAAAAAAAAAAAAAAATTGCACCTATTGAGATGTCCATATAAGAGAGAAATAAAAATAAAAGTGAGAATCAATATAGTAATTTGTCCCATTTTCCCCAAAATACCAAGATATAACAAAAAGATATAATTTGTTTTAATTATAAAATTCATATTTTTTTAGAGTTTGTGAATTCTAGTGCTCGAAAGCTTTAAAATAGTAATTTAGTAAATATTATGTTTTTTAAAGAAAACAAACAGTTTTTCTTGTTTAAATGAAACAGTCTATTGATTACAGAGGATTACTCTACAGGGTAATAGAAATTGTCTGCTTTCTTAATTTTTATATATCAGGTCATTTAAGGTAAATTAGTTTGTATTACATTAATTTTAAATTAATTATTTTTATTGATGAAACTTACTGGTGGCAGCTTTGGAGCAGCTGCAGCTGCATTTACATATTCTTGATAAGCTGATCGGCAACAGTTAGGTGGATATGTAATTGAAGAAGAAGTGGTAACTTCTGTAACTATAGTTGGTTCTAACCATGAACCAGTTTCATCCTCCTCGCCCTCTATGCACTCTGTAACGACTGTCTGTTTGAAACTTTTGCGTAGTATTGGTTGCGGTTGCATTCTGTTAATTTGTGAATAGAATTAGAATGTTATTAATAAAAATATTTTGGCAGAATTTTGCCTTTTTTTCCAATAAATAATTTTTTTTTTTTTAAACTAGATCACATTAAGGCAAATATTGAGGAAATTATCAAATTGCTTCATTTATCATTTTTAGGCCTGGAGAAGTGGTATTTTGAAAGTATGAATATTGATCTAATCAATATAGACCAATATCTAACTATCAGTATTAATATAATCATTACAAGAATGGGTTATATTTTGTGGGACTGGTACGCTGTGCAGTTTCATCAGCTGAGCTATTCTTGGTTTGACATGGGTCTTATCAAGAATTTAAATTGATCGAGCCTATTGCTGCATTTTATATTAAGAGTATAATTACAATATACATTCCAGAAGAAGCACTTTCATTTTAATATTTTCGGATAAATTGTCATCGAGGAAGACACACATGATCAAAAATTGAAAAGATAAATTCAATGGAAACTGAATTTATGTTAGGTTGTAAGCAGCCAAGTAATCAAATATTAATAATTTATAAATACAAATACGTATGATGCTTCATAAACGTAGGAGTAAAATCAAATTTGTCATCTATTTTGAAATACAGATATTCATAGAATTTAAAAGCAATGTATATCAAGTTATTCAGCCACCAATATGATAGATGTAGTGAGAGAATAGATTAATTTTTGGTGTAAAATTACTTTCCAATGTGATGAGTCTAATAAAGTAATTTTACATTATATTTAAGTCTGGTAAAGTAACTGGGATATCAAAATATGTAAGATAATTAACAAGTGGGATTGGCATCAGATGGAAACAGAAGTTAAGCAATATCCCACACTAAAGGTTTAAGTGTTAATATGTAAAATTTATCTTAACAGAAAGAAACTTATATTTTATTAAATTAATAGCGAACAAAATATACTTATAGTTGTTCACGTAATCCAACTTTATGTTGTAATGAATTACTGAAAAAACTTATTTTCTTTTTTTAAACTTAAGAGGATGAATTTTGAAAATATGTGTTTGCTTTGCTACTCAAAATTTTTAAATTGAAAACGAAGTCCAAATAGTAATTTACTTCATAGAATTGCAAAGTAAACAAATTCTGTATTCAATTAATTCTTCTCATTGCTTAAATGAGGCAACAAATTTTTAAGGCCATAGAGAGAGAAATAATTTGAAACCAAAACCAAGAAAAGTAATATACCATATAAGCAGTCATTAATGAGCAAAATTAATTTTATTTAATAAAATTTGAGCATCAGGATAACAGCAGTAAATCTTGAGTTTCTTACAGCTACTTTGAATCTGTTAAAAAATAAATTTTCCTTGAAAATGCTTTGATAAGAATCTGAAGCCATTTCAGAATTATCTTTCCATACTTAAAAAAGGTGATAAACTTTTTTAATATTTATTTTAAGAGAGAAATACTTTAAACTGCAACAAACCTTTGGTAAATATTAAATAGATGGTCTGGATCATTCTGTATAACTGAGTAGATTGTATTCCTGAGTAAATGTGTAATATACTCATATAAATACACAGTTCTTTTGTAAACGTTTGCATATGATATATAAATATAGGAAACATTAGTGAGGTAGGGGGGCAAGGAGATTTAATGTATTGGGCTTTAAATTTTGACCCTCTGAAATGAGACAAATGCTGACCCAAAATAAATTAAGAATACAGTAAGTTAATATATTTCATATAATTATATTTTTTAAGGTTTAAAAAAGAATAGAGAAAATATATATAGTGCATAATTTCTGAAGAAGAATTTTTTAAAGCAAAATATGTATCTAAAAATTGATTTTCCAAAAAGAGTAAAAATAATATGGACAACAAAAATAGAAAATGTTTTAAATAAATATGCTACAATCTATATATGTATGGATTTTAAGTAGTCAAGAAGGAAGTGTTAAAAGAAACAGATAATAAAACAGGGAAGTAAATTAAGACTAACTTAATATTAAGTAACTTTATAATTTGAAAGTTTTCCAATTTCATCTACATCATCAATGTGTATTAATTTAAACTTAAAATGCAATACCATTCGTGGTATTGAATTTTAATATGTATTAACATATACACCAAATAGAATGAGATGGTCAATCACTTATTAAAGTTAGTTTTACTGTAACGTAGCTTCAGATACGCTACTATAACTTATAAATTTATATATATTTCAATGAAGTTGATTCAGTAGTTTTGGAGATTTTCAAATTACTAAACTTATACATGGGCCAATAAATAAATATATAAGAAAACCACAACTTGAATGAATGGTATTTTTGTACTTGTACTGGAAGACGTAAAAGAAAATTCATTTTAACTCCAAGCGACAAAAAGTAATACTGTTGTACCATTTCTTTGAAAAATCAGTAAAAAATCTGCAATAAACACCAAACTAAAGCTTGTTCCTTTCTATATTACTTTACAAAGAATTTATATAAACATTTTACATTCTTAAGGAAAAGAAGGACTAAATTTTTTTTGTGTACTTTGCCTCTAGAACTTACACAGGTTTTTTTTAGAATGTGCATTTGTGTATGTTAAAACATTGATTTGTAACTTTATTCTCATCAAAATTTAGATAATTTTGTACTATATTTTATTAATAGTGATTCTTTAAAAAAAAAATGTATATATCCATACCCTTAAGAGTTCAAAAAATTGATTTTTTTACATTAAATAGTTTCACAACAGAAATTAAAATATTTAATTACTTTATTACTCAAGTTTTAATCGTTTAATTTAAGCATTTATGAAAACATTTATTGCTAACAACTTGATGAGAGTCAAGTTAGGGAATCCATATTTTAACACATAAAACAACAAATTTACAAAAACTTTTTTTCAAAGTCCTACAGAGAGTTGCAAATACAAAAATGTCTGAAAACTCATGTTAATCACATTTTCCTTGGGAATAAAATTATTTGTATAAATAAGTAGAAATTTTTTCATCATTTACTTACCTTTCTCCTAAAAAGCTTGAGAATGGTGGTTTTTTAATATATTGTGGAGTAGATGCAGCTTGAGTCATACCTGGAGTTGAACATGAACACACTGATGAATTCATGGGAGAACTTGGTGGTAGACTATAAGATTCATAAGAGGAATCAGAACATATGGCAATTGATGTTTTCTTAGATATTGGTCCACTTTGTTTTGGTGTGCAGATACAAGTTGAAGGTGTTGATTTTTGGGTACATATTGACCCACTTTGTTCTGGACTACACACACAGCTTGAATTGGGAGTTGTTTTTTGTGTACACACTGACTCACTTTGTTTTGGAGAAAAGTAGCAACTTGTACTAGATGTTGAATTTTGCATGTACACTTGTCCACTTTGTTTTGGTGTACAGCAACAGCTTGAATCAGGAGTTAAATTTTGCTTGTAAGCTTGTTCATTTTGCTTGTAAGCTTGTTCATTTTGCTTTGGTGTAAAGCAACAACTTGAATCGGGAGTTGCATTTTGTGCCCACATTTGATTACTTTGTTTTGGTGTACAGCTACAACTTAAATCGGGAGTTGCATTTTGTGCCCAAATTTGACTACCTTCTTTTGGTGTACAGGTACAACTTAAATTGGGAGTAGCATTTTGTGCCCACATTTGACTACTTTCTTTTGGTGTACAGCTACAACTTGAATTGGGAGTTGCATTTTGTGCCCACATTTGATTACTTTCTTTTGAATTGGGAGTTGCATTTTGTGCCCACATTTGATTACTTTCTTTTGGTGTACAGCTACAACTTATATTGGGAGTT
>JAAAKQ030470575.1:0-23662 GCA_010016005.3 Zanna intricata | reverse complement strand
ATGAAGAGCTTCAAAACGCTGTAACAGGTTGGCTTCGGTCGCAGGCAGCAGATTTTTATGCAGAAGGCATTTCAAAATCGGTTTAACGATATCACAAGTGCTTGAATTTGTTTGGAGATTATGTCGAAAAGTAGAGAAAAGTCGTTGTTTTAAGATGTATATATTAAATTTTTGTATCTCAACTGGTTTAATTTTTATTTCAAAACAGAGGTTACTTTATGGACGACCCTCGTATTACTATTTCTGACCACAATCTTGATTCACAGAAATTCCGTTTACTGTAAAACAAATCCAAAATTGGTTAGAACACATATATTTTATTTAGACAGGTTTTTGAACGTTAATTCCTTACGTTAACGTTAATTCCTTAAGAGTCGGACCCTGACCTGACACTGCGGGGCTGTGGGGGTGTTTACTGCCACATTGTAGAGGAACCCCAACTGCCCTGAGGGGAAACTCGGTCTGATTTCAATGGATGAGTTTCAACTTCCCGACTACAGGCGAGTCGACTTCGCCGGAGACCATTTTCCATACCTAACAGCTCTTCTCAAATCTAACGCAAAAACGGCTCTTCTCAGGGCCACCACTCCAGAAACCTCAAACAGCTCTTCTTAGGGCTATCAGAAGGTTTTAAACTACAAGTAGTCGTCGAAGCCACTCGACGACAACAACAGCCCTTTTCAGGGCTATTACGAGTTTTTAAACTACAACGATTCACTGAAGCCATTCGACGACAAAAACAGTCCTTTTCAGGGCCACAGAAGGTTTTAAGGTGCCACGTGCCGTCGAAGCCATTCGGTGACAATATATATATATATATATATTTTATAAAATAAAAAATATAACAGAGTAATAAAATTACAAATTTTTTAACAGTGTTTAATCTGTAACACAGCAACGTCGTTATAATTTAAAATTTACTACTATTCGTGTATCTGATAGAAGTACATTTTTCAAACATTACTACCGAACTAAAAACTTATTAGGTTCAGATTAAGAAAGCGCTTTCAAATTACATAAAAAAAACGAAATGAAGTTATGTAATTAAATAAAGAGAACAGACGCAACAAATAAAGAAAAGACCTAAGAAGAAACTTTAAATATCAAATTCTAGTTTACAACAGGAAACAAAACTAGAAAAAATAGAAAATAGAAAAAAGGTTTAATAAGTTAATTCACAGAGAAAAAAGAAACGCTTTTTAACCGTCCAAAATAAAGCTTTAAAACCAAGAGAAAGACTTAACAAGCTGTAAATAAATATTTATAGAACCAAAAGTGACTTTAAAGAAATAACTAAAAAACAACCTACAATATTTCATAAATGAAAGAAAGCCATTCGTTTAAAAAACTTCAAGTAAAAAAAATGAAAACTAAAAAAAAAATACGAAAAGATAACCTAAAACAGTGACATAACCGTAATACAAGGAAATAATTATCTTGAAAAGTAACATAATATAAAGAAAAGAGAAGTAAAATAGAAGTGGAAGAATCATAACGTGATTAACTGATTAAGCGGGGTGGGGTGGTAAGCCCGCATTCCGGTAATTATATATATATTTTTTATATTTATTTTCAAGATCTTAATTAGTAGTTGTTGAATAAAAAAGATATCTAGTGACATATTTGACATTTCTTTGTATTGGTATGCAACACTATTTGTAATGAGAATAATTTTATTTTTTTATATTTTTAAGCGTTGTTTTTTAAAAGAATATTGAAGAGTCGGGCGGGTTATTTAATGTAGAACAATTATTACCATTCAAAGCCTCCCAGCTGCGTTTAAAGACAACATTTTCTTATCAATCTAAGACCTGTTGATAATTTAATCATTAGACTACCATAAATGCTTGCTATTTCTACAACATGAAAATATATATTTAAAAAAATTAATAAATGTCTGGAAGGTGATGATCACCCAATATTTTATTTTATTAAATGATGCACAACGATGTTTAGTTCTTTATTTTCATACATTGTGTTCTTTTTTTTTCAGTTCAATTTATTGTAGTTTTTTAAATCAATTTATTTATTTACTTTTTTATTTTTTGAACTGTTTTTATTATTTTCCTATTTCAATATAATGATTTAGTGATGCCATATAACTACACGGTATTTAGCCTACTACACTAATATCGAAATCTTTTTTAATAAGATAAAAAAAAAAGTTTTGAAGTCATATTAAGACATCCTTGGTCTGTTAGTTAACAACATGTTAATTAACTAATTATTTTCACTTCTGTGAAGATCACAAATCAAAATGATAATGGTTAAATTCACAAACATAATAATTTTGAATATATAATAATAATAATGAAGTTCCTTGTTTCAGTTTCAACAATGAAGTACATTAATTTACTAATGATAACTTTTAAATAAATAATTCAAACTTATTATAATCTAAATATATATATATATATATATATATATATATATATATACTCATATATATAGCAACACTTAATTAAGAAAATGTTAATTACTAATTTTGTAACATTATAATCTACTGGATAAAATAATATTTACACTCAATAGATTATAATATTTTACGTATATGTAGTATTCCTGTATAAAAGTGAATAATTACATTTTAAAGTAAATATTTATCTTATCGGTCAAACTTATAAATAATTTGTCTGAATATAAATTGAACGTGTGTTGAACAATCTATTTCTGTGTGCCCACACAGACCCGCGTGCAGGCACACCTAAGCACTCTCAGGACTCACTCATTAGCTTTTGTAAGCGAAGTGTGTATAGTATGTGTAAGTGTATGTGTATTTAACTTTATTTTTTGTCTAATTTGTACTGGTATTTATAATTATTATTGAAAAATATGAAGAGTGGCCATACGAGTACATATACTTGCGCAGTAGTTGCAAACATTCGTGCAGTTATTCATTTTAATTCATTATAGCAGAAAGTTTTAGGGTTATATGGGCGTTACCATTTTGTTACATTATCCAATTATTTCATACGACCTAACAAAACATTTATATGAAAAAAAAAAACAAAAAACTAGAAATACGGTAATACTATTATATTTGTAGTCATATCTATATAAAGACAAGGTTTTGCTATTTTGAATTATTACATTACACGAATGTACGTACTAATTTCGTTTTGTTTTTATTTATCTAAATACAATTTATATTTATTTCTACAATATAAAGATGAAATTAGCCGATAATAAACAAGAAAAATATTTAAAATATTTATTTGAGAAAAACTCCCGAATTTTACAACACGAATATTCTTTAATATTACGAATAATTCACATACTCTCAAAAATTGTGTTGGTTTATATATTTCATTAAAATAGAAAAAAAATTTCTAGTTGACATTCAATTCCTTGTTTTGATTTTGTACAGAAATTTTATTTTTAATAGAATATATATAGCAGCAAACATGTTTGAAATCAAAATTGGACTCCTGCTTACTTCTTAAGAACGTATTTCACTATATAACTGCAAAATTTACCACGTATTTAGGTAATATTTCTTCAAAATTCTCTATTTAAATGTTTCTTTGCATTTATTTCCTTAGGAATCAGTTTTCATTAGAAGAAAACTAAGATTTAGTAGATATAAAACATGTAAGTAACTTTTTTTTCTTGAGACTCTTCAAGACTTAAGTATATTTGTAGTATAATTAATAATTTAAAATAACTTTTAAGAAGTTGTTTCAGTCTGAGGAGTTTTAAAAAAAGATGTTACTAACTTTTTTCCGATAGAAGAAATCAAAAGTTTGGATATGGCTTTTAACATACTGTCAATGATTTCCATGTTGGATATGACTCCAGTTATGGTAAATTAAAAATATTATTTTAATGAATACTTTTCCAACGTTAACCTCAATAAAACAATTTTTAATTGACGAATATTTTATTTGTTTGATATTCCTAGCTATGAAAATAACTGTAGATTGATACTTCTATTATTATTGAAGATGGCAAAGAACAGTTTATCACTCAGATACCGAATAGTTCCTTTGCTTGCTCGATGGAATGACTACTGATTTTGCCAAAAATACCGCAAAAATTCCTTTCTCAGGTGCACTTGAAAAACCCTCCATAGTTTTGTAAAGTATTTCCCAGAATTTTAAAAAATAATCTCAATATCTTTAGTGGATAATAAGCCAGTTATTAGTAATTATCATAATATTTACTTGCTTAATTTAAAAAAAAATAAAATAAAAAAATTTAATAATTTTTTTTTATCTATTGAAGTTATTTGATTCTATGGTTTTGTAGTTTTTAATAAAATATAATAATAATAATGAATTACAGTGACACTTGAAAAACCCGTTAAAATGGTTTAAGAATAAATAAACAAAGAGTGTTTTACTGATGCATTTTCATAAAAGTAAAGAAATAAATAGTTGTTACGCGGTTGTCAAGAGCAGCTCCGTTGATTTCGTGCTAATTGTAATTTTTCCAAAAAAATATTTGTAAGTTAATATCGCTAATATGGTTTATTATATGTTCAGTTTATTATATGACAATCAAGGATTTGTTATTTATAAAAAAATTGTCCGGATAGAGTGCCCTAATAACTTGGGTAAATCACTGAAAAATTAAATATTTTTAATACTTTGGAGTGATTTTTGATGAAAAATTGTTCTAATCTGATCATTTAAATAGTCTAAGTATAAAATGAAAAAACTAATTTTATTTTTTTTAAATATTTAGTGTTAATTTTTTTTTCTAGTACTTTATTTTTGAAAAAAGTATTACACTCGAATTATACTAATTTAAATTAATTTACGTGTAATCAGTAGTGATTTATAACGTTATCGCTTGGGAAAGGACGCGAAATACGAAAATTGAGCCTGTAACACTAAAAATTATAACTAAAGATATTTTAAGAAAATCCATAACGTAACCAGCGTACCTGTTGCTTAATGAAATAGAGGTTCTTGATGTTCAATAATTCATTATGGAACTCTTTATCTCTACTTTTGAAACTGTCCAAAATTATAGATTTTTATTTGGTACCCTAGGTTGTACGTATGCTTTTGATAAAAATATGTAGTATTAATATACAATAATCATTTCAATTAAAATTAAGGTTAATGATTTTAATACTGTAACTTTTTTCCGTTAATTTTGATAAGTTACATTTTTCAATTTCGTTTAATAAGTTACTGTTACGTTCTTCTTTGTAATTTCAATTTGTTCTTACAAAAACAGAACTACTAGTTTTTTTTTTTTTAGATTATCAGCTTCTACGTAAAAATTTATTTATTTCCGCATCCTTTTGAATAATTATTTCTATTTGCAACGTGCCTTTCGTCTGCTTGAGAGCTTAACATTTGTGTGCGATATTTATTTTACTAAGGAAATTTTACTTATCTCATTCAATACAGCAATTAACTACACAGTATATGTTTGTTCAAAGGCATTACTCTAAGATATATGTGTGTGGACGAGCCATATCCTGTAATTTAAATGTACATTTTCAACTTACTTGTGAGCTATCAGTCTCTGCCATTAGTAGAAAAATATTAATTAAAATACGTCGCGAAAAATTATATGTAAAGTATTATAAGAACAGAATTTTTGTTTCCTGGAAATTATACATAAACTTATTATGTTTATCAGTATGGCTTAATTTTTTTTTTTGTACATTCTAGAATTTTTCAAACTTACTGTTGAATAATTAAGTTCTACAAAATCAGATTATTATTTATATTAATATAACTGGTACAGTTTTATTGATCACTTCAAAATTTCACGGTTATTATCGTTATAAAAAGGCAAAAGTTTTTTAATAACTTTCCCAGCTTCACTTTGATAGATTTACATGTCAAATATATATCATTGGATTTTTTATAATAGTTTTTAGTGTTAATGAATAACTTTAGAATTTTTACTTATAAATAAATTAAATAGGTTATGAGACACAAATAGGAAACAGTATTGGAAATAGATTTTAGAAACTTAATCTATTAAAGATTTTAGGTATCGGTTTCTACAAGGACCCCTTGAGGTTTTGGCGATATTTTTCATGTATACATTACGTAAAAAACTAATAACCCACTAAATGATTCCCCTATAAAAAACATTTTAATGAAAGATAGATCTTTACTTACTTCGAATATATATATATATACAGAAGTTGGAACTTTTTGATCAATATGTTTTTCTTATTTATTTTAGTTTGTAGTAATTCAGTTTGAAAATTAAAAAAAAAAAAAAAAAAAAACTAAAAAAATAATGGTAATTACATTTTCAATCCTAAGTCCGATAGAATTGAAATTCCAGGCCCGGAAACAGCTCATAAAATGTGTTGATATAACTGAAATCAAGTAAAGGATATGTCTAACGAGTCAAATCAGTGGAAATAGTTTTCCTTACATTAAAACCGGTATTTTATTGAATTAATGCCAACGATTACATTCACCGTTATTGTGAGTGCTGTAATTTAAAAAAATATATATATCTTTGTGCTATTAAGTAAGGTATAAAGTATAAAATTATGAAATATTTATAGTTTTTAACCATCATTTATTACAATATAAAAAATAAAAATTCTTTTTAGTATTGCATTTAACTAATTTTATCTGCAATTAATAAATTACACTTTGTTTCTAGACAGATTTGATTATTTTACATTTTTAGTTATTAACTTATAATACACGCGTACAAAGATACAATATTAACCTATAATATGACTAGTAAAACCTACTTTTTGGAAATCTGCAAGTGAAATAACTTGAAACATAAATTTATAAATTCAATTAATATGTAAATTCGATCACTTATGTCCCCAGTTATATATCACTATACTTATACCTGTAGTTTCAATAAATGAAAAAAACTTTTTTTATATCATAAATAGCAATAATTTATGTATTTTAATAGGTTTTCTTTTTTCCGTTAAACTTTAAAATATATGTATATATATATATATTACGTCTGAAAGAAGTAAACTTTGCTAAGCCAGGATACATAAAAAAACTACACAACATTTTTCTGGATGGATGAAGGGAAACAATAGTAAAATCTTGATAAGTTGATCACAAATGTAAAATTAATTTATTATTAATTAAAGACTATTAATTGTTAAAATTTCTATTGGTAATTAAAGCAGAACAGATAATAGCAAATTAAGGCAAGGGTAGCGTCTCGGTCTTTCACCTAGGTCGGACATGGAATTTTTTGTACGCAAAAAATATTAACTTTCTTATTTTCTTATACAAGCGTGGTAATATAGGGTGAATTAATTCATCCAAAAACAGAAAATTCATCAAGATAGTAAATAAATTAAAATTCGGGAATAGTTAATAAAAGATTTTTGAACACATATTTACGTAACTTACACGTTTAACGCAAATTAAAGAATTAATCGACTGAATCTTTTTGTTAAAAAAATATCTTAATTTTATTTTAAATAAATTGACGGGAATCTTTTATTCAGTAACATTTTTATTTTTTTTTTTAAAGTGGGCGTAATGTGGGCCCTTTCACTTAGGCATTGTGTTTCGTTACAGGAAAATAGACTGTTTTTCATCGGGTATTATTAATTTGGATTTTTTTTCTCAAAATATTGTATTATCATAAATATAAGTTGGTACAGATTCTAAATTAGATGCAAATGAAAATATATACTTTTTTATAGAAACTAATTTGGTTTTAATTAATTGACACCTTCCATTTTATATGATAAAATTCCATTATTGAAAAAAAAATTATTTAATAGGAGTGGTTTTTCATTTACGTTTCTCAAAATGCTTTAGAATTAAAAAAAATAATGGCTGAATTATTTATATTTTCAAAGGAGAAAGAAATAATAGGGAAAACCACCGAACGCATAAATTCAGCGTGTTTACGGGATAATTTTTTTTCTTAATTTTTTCTGGATCATTGAGAAGTTTTAGGATTCTAAAGTTGATTTTGAAAACATGAAGCGAAAATCTTTTTCCTCTTACTGTATTTTATAGGGTATTTATTTAACCCTAATGATAAATATATGAAAAGCTGAAGTAAAAATTTTATATTTAACCCACCGAAATATCAATGATTTTTTTATTTTTATTTGAACGTTGATATGTATTTTAAAATCGATATATATTTTATTTTGATGTTAATAATAATGTTGTAATTATCTTAAGAATGTTGAAATTGACAATAAGTAAAATTGATTAAAGTTAAAGAATTATATCTAAACTTATCAAATTTTATGAGAAAAAAAAGACACTTGAAAAAGGAAAACTTATGCATACATGTTTATTTAAGCGGCCCTGAAATTGTATTAAATATTTTTGGATGTTAAAGTTAAGAAACAGCAGCTGATCTTTTGATGTAAGAACCTTTCCCAGATTTGTTTCACGCAAGAAGATTTATATTACAACATACATTATGATGGGAGATTTATGATGAGGAATTTAAATATACTTTAGCGAATAGTTATTGCGTGAAATTATAGAAGCCTTAATACAACAAAATTTGGTATCACTCCTATAACTTTCATATAATTCGTTAAATTACAGTTGCTAACATTCTTTTTACAATTGGTACATCTTTTACTTTGTATCTTGGATGTAAGACATGTTATCTAAAGGTAAAGTTTAGTGTGAAAAAAAACATTACCCTAATCTCTGATCTTTAACTCACTACGGCGTGTGTATCTTAATGGTTGTGTTTACTGGTCAGTTTTATTATCAGTATCTTGACCTGAAGCCTTAGTTTGTGCAAAAGATTTCATGGATTTTCTTTCGAAAAAGGAAGTAATATGCAGTTTAAAGAGAAGGATGGACAACACAATCGTATGGTACGTACTTCCTTACAAAGAAACACTACTTCTATAACTTTACTCGCATAAGCGTTTTCTCCTTTTTTTATACTTCCTTCATCGTGCACTTTTATGTTACTTTTTATAACCACTACTATGTAATATTTATTTTTTTGTTTTCTCTTCGTTTTTTTTAATTGATAAAACTTAACTATCTTTAATGATAACGGATTTTTAATTTAGCACATTCAAAACTTATTAGTTTTTAATACGAAAGTACTTTAGTGGAAATGCGAAAAATTACGAAAAAATATTTTAAAAATATTTTTAAATATACCTTCTTATCGAAAAAGTTTTCATTTTTCATTTAAATTCATTTAAAGTAATAATTTTTAGTTTTATTTTTTATCTAAAACATATATGGACCAAAACAAAATACTGCACGTGTGAAATGAAAGCGCTTGTAAAAATATTTAACATAAGAAATTGGCGTGTTAATATAAATAAACGAAAAATTTGTAGGAAAGTATACTTCCTGCTTAATTCTAAATGTCAAGTTGTCCATACAAATGATTCATTCTAAAATTTTCTTGATTTCTGTATCCATGGTTAAGCTCTATATCAAATATCAGAGATCACAGAATATAATAACTTATGAAAGGGTATTAAACTCTATTTTTCTGGGTTAGATTACTCCCTCTTTTTTAGATTTAGCCTCCGAAACCACCGTATTAATTCAAAGGATAAAATGTACGACTGTAAATGAAGATTAGTCTTATAGAGTCTCAGATCGAACTGTAGCTGAGATGTGTGGTTAACTGAAACCCTACCATCAAAAAACCTTAGAACTCTCGACTTCAAAATCAGCTAATTTGCGATATCGAGTTAATCACTGAACCAGCCTGGTGGGTTCCGGGTTCAATTACTGGTCAGCCACATTCACACGCAAAAAAAAATTTATTTCAACTCATCCTCTGAAGCTATACTTAGCGGTGGTCCCGGAGACTTAAAAAAAAATTACTCCTTTAATTTTATTTCCCATTTATTCGTATTTTTTTTATTTTCTAATCTCCACGGAACAATATTTTTTTTGTTACAGACTTTTTTTTGTTACTAGTATTATATTTTCCATTCATAAAATTATTTTTTGATTATTAAGTTAACCAGAAGTGTTATTTTCTTTTTATATAAAACGAAAATAATTAATACTTTCATTAACCAGATAACAAATTACAATCTATATATTTTAGAAATAAAATAAAACAGGGATAACTTTTAATTTGTTTCAGGAATAAAAACTCTTTTTAATTACATTTGTTTCTGAGGATAAAAGTGAACACAAATGATGTAAATATGACAGTTATTTAACAAAAATCTGTTTTTTAGGTAAATTTTTTTAAAGTTTAAATTATTGAAATACCACTAATTATTTCATCGCTATAATATTACTATGGATGAGAAACACGTTCGTAAAAAACTTAACAGAATCTCTCTTCAAAAGGTAAGCTTTGATTTTGTTTTTTCCACAGTTTTTAAACTTATTTTTTCTATAGTAATTTTCGTAGGACTGTTTTTAAAATAATGAAATAATACCAAAAATTTTTAATCTTAGTAACTTTTACCAAGTTTTTTATTACCGAATAAAAGAGGGATCATATAGCAGTAAAAACAAAATCAGTTTTTTTTTGTATTAACTGCAAAATATGCTTTATAGTAGTAAAATGTAACCATGCTTTCTGAGTGTCAGAGAAATAGTATTAAAATATGTAAAAAATATTCTGAAACATCTTGTAAAGTTAAATGTATTTTAATTTATACATGCAGCTAATAAGTAAATCTGTTTTACCCTTATTAATGAATATTTTATAATGTATGTCAACCTAGAAATAATTCAATAGAGTTCTAGCTTGAAAATGATTTTGTTTTTGTTTCAATTTTTCATAATACAATACCTTATAGAAATTTAATTACGTGATACTACATTTTAATACGCATATTTTTTTATCATGACAGCTATTTAACATCTTTAAAATACTAACAAGTAAAATAATAACAGTTATAAGAAATATGATTTTATCAGTCATTCATTAAAAAATGTAAGTTTCCAAACAAAACAAAATAAGTATAATTAACTTTCAAGATATAATATCAAAAGTTTATGTTTACTATTAATTAAAAAGAAATCAATGTAAATGTCAAACAAATGAAAACTAAGAGAAACGAATTCCGTAAAAGAATTTGTAAAAGTTGTCACAATTTTTGTTTTAGCAATATCCAATATTTATTAAATTGACGCTGTGAATGTAATAAATGCGAAGATAATGGTTTAAGTTTAATGAATATTACTAAATAAAATGAGAAATTAAATGAATTTAACAATTGTATTTATTAAATTATGAAATCTACTTGCTTAAACTACGAAAACGACGTAGTAATTGATTATTGAAATTAATCAAGAAAAAACAATTTAATAAGAGTAATCAAAATATCAGTGAAATATATTAGTGAACAATTTGTTTCTATCTGTAGATAAGAACAAGCTTACACCCAATAATGAAGGATCTTTCAATTTAGTATTCCAGTGTATTTTCAATCACCTGCTATGAAAGTTTCAGAAACATCCAGACCCTTAAAGATAAACTTCAAATCCATATAGTTAAAGCAACTTTTTATTAAATTTGAATAGTCATGTTACCAGTGATATTTAATCGTGAATTCGTGGAACAATTTGAATGTGATGGATTAAACTTATTATAGCTAGATAATGCCCATTATTAACGTTTAATTTAGGTATATCTTGCTGTAAAGCGATTTAATCCGGATAAGAGGCTATCAGTGACATAGCTGTACTTTCCAAACAGTCCAAGGCTTGTTCTCTTCAGTAAAATTATAGATTAGTTTTCTTATTTCACGTAGTGTTTTGTTAAAAAAATTGTAGTTTTAACTCTGAAATAGATTGGTAGTTGAAATTACTTGTAGTAAAAAATATAATGCAAATATAATATGGGAAAAAAAATTTTCTGTACGTAGAAATCTACTGATTTTAACTAGTAAAAAACCAGTCTACTACAGAAATGAAACATAGACATGTACATAAGAAAGTAGGCTGCAAAACCTGAGTTTTTTCTAGCCATACAAATCAAATGAAGAGAAATTTTCTGATATCAAAAGTAAGTTTTATACTTGAAGCAAAATGAGCGTAATTTTTATTGGATGATGATTTGACAATAGAATACTTATATGTAAATACAAAAACCTTTTATTTAGTCTAACTCTTTTATAAATAGAAACATTTCTTCCTTCAAATTAGTCCATTACCCATTTATACTTTGTTTTTTTAAATATTATATTAATTCTCCTTATAAGTAAAAATTTGATACAGGTTCCAAAGATGTATGGAGAAATTAACACGGATATAAATTCAAGATTCAAATCATTTAATTGTAATTAAAATTCAATTTAGAAAAAATATATAACTTTATTTACTTAACTTGTGTTAACTGTGTCTTGTGTTAACCTTAGGAACTGTTTGCAGATTTTTCTTACAACGAGGGTTGATATAACATTTTTTTTTATATTAACCAGTTTTTTTTTTTATTTCATGCTCGTGACCTAATTCAACGGTTAGAGGTGAAAAACTTGTGATCAAAAGGAATTCTTTGTTAACACTCGTAAAAATTTACTTTAATTTGTTCTTAATTTTTACTTTTCAAACGGTTTTTTTTTTCATCAAAATTCATTATCCACCATAATAGTTAATAGTTACTATTATTAGGATCAAGATATTTTTTAGTGTAAATAAATGAACTTTACAAAAAGAATGGTTATTATTTTTTGTACTTATTTTACTGATTGTATTTAAAACCAATAATATTACAAGTTTTTGAAATTTTCAAAATTAAATTACTATAAAACTAATTTATATTATTTTTCAAGAAAAATCAACATTTCGTATCGTAGAAATTATATAAAATTTAAACATACGGAATGTGCGGTTTACAAGAAAATATATTATAATCTGAAATTCTGTAATCTTTTACTACGAATATGGTTACCAATTTGCGTATTGTATGAATAAGTATGTATGAATATATTGCAAGTAAAAAGTTCTTTGTGAGGAAATATTTCTCCTGCATGCAGTAAAAAAAACTCATTTTATACAAACCTAGTATTATTTACTTATGAATATTCATACATTTCTTTCTCACAATAAACAATTTTATTTCCTTTATACTTTTTTATTACTAAATATAATATTTAGAATTTCTATAGGCTATTATATAAACTAATGCATTAGTAACCCCAAAAACAAAAAACAAATTTTATTTAATCCCGTAGAAGATTTTTCTAATAAGAACTTTTTAAGTTAGTGTTAGATAGATGTAGTATTCCATTCCTTAAACTAGATTTTTGTTTTGAATCACATTGTTTATAATATTGCAGTTCCTTTAATTTATGCGATCTGTTTAATACTGCAGATAAATTGTAACTCTAAGAATACAGATCTGGTTAAGAATTGTATTCAGTTGTTAAGAGTGTATTCAGTTCCATTATTATGTAAATTTCCACATTGTCGTGCCGAAGTGCTACATGTTGTGATAAAAATATATTTTATATTTCAGATGCTGAAAAGAAATTTTTATATAAACTTAGCATTGCATTATTAAGGTGTAAAAATATTTCTCTGTTCTACAGTGTGCTTATAAAATGTAATATTAATACGTGTGTTATTATTTTATTACTTGTTTTAAGTTACTTATAATAACAAAATTCATACTTATTTTATTTTATTAGGATAGAAAATTTTTCCCATAAGACAAATATCCTTTTATTAGAACATGAAAATATGATATATATAAAAACAATATGTAAAGTGTTCATGGTGTTTGACATAGATCATTTACTTTGTGTTTTCAAATTAATTTTTTTTTTTAATTAATTATTTTTGCTGTCTCAATTTATATATACAATCAGCTTCATCTATTCAAACACCATGAGAAAATTTTATCACCATAATGACATGAAAAGATGCTTCCATCAAAAGCCCTTAATGGAACACACACAAAACTCATGCGTAGTATATATTAAAAAAAATTTATATTTGAAAATATTTACAAACCAAAAAATGAAGTAAAGTATATGATAAATCAATAATATGTAGTGATAACTAATAAAAAGTAACATAGAATAATAAACAGTATCATTAATGCTATAGTAATATTAAAATATAGAATATAAATTACGTGGGAGATATGTATGAAAGTTGACCGTTAAACTTCATGAAATCATTAGTTTTCTTTTTTTGATATCGTATTTATTATTTTATTTGAATATACAATTGATTTTTGATATTAACTGAATATTTTCCAAATTCAAAGACCTTCTAATATTTTCTTTTTAAATTCCAAATATACACGTACAATTTCCGTATTATTAAACAAACCATTGAGTGATATCTAAATATATAATCTGAATCTCCCAAAGAAATATAATGGCATTTCTATAATATAAAAAATAATTAAAAGAAAGCGATTACGATTTAATAATGTAACAGACGATAATATAATTATATTCGTCCATAATTATAATTAGTATGAAACAAATTATAAAAAAAAATTATGCGTATATCAGCAGTCAATATTATAATGGTTGTAGATGAATTGATACCAAAAACATCATTCTAATATTAAGTTAGTTATGCTGAAAATAATTAAAATTTTTCCACTTTTAGGATAATGAACGTTCTGTTCAGTATTTCTACCAAAATAAGAATTAAAATTAATCTTCTTCACTGAAGCCCTTATTTTGCTGTGGAAAATTACCCAAGCCCAGAGAAAATTGTAGGGGTAATATTTACTACTACAAGTTATAGTTTCATTTTTTACCTCAGGATTTGACTGTCCAAAGAAAGGCAGCTGTTTCAGAGAGAGAAATAGAGGGTGAGCAAGTAGGATTCGTACTATATAATAGCACTTTATTGTGTTCCTTTATATAATTTCGAAGTTAATGAATTAAATTTAATGTAAAATTTAAAGAATGAAATTAAATACAAAGATTTATTTCAAAATAAAATTTATATATAAATCTTATTAAAATAAATTATTAGAAATTAAAGCGAATTAGTAATTTATTTCAAGAGGGTTAAATACGCAAAAATCAAACACGAATAAACATTGATTAGAATTGTAATTGTCAACGTATGAAACAGATTGCAGTGGAAATAAATTTCTGTGTAGAGCTATTAATAATTCATCTTACCCATATAATAAAGCAAACCATACAATAATTACCAATGTAGTTCAGTTGAAACTTATCATAAATCCTTAAACCTGGGAATTACACAAATTAGGAGTATGTATAGTAAAGTATAGTTTTAATGGATCTTAATAGATATCTTTGGCACACGTTCTTAGGCATAGATCTTAAATAAAAATGTGTTTTATTACAGTAATGCAGTAAACTATCTGTGAATGATTGAACGATAAATGCAAACTTTAATTATTTCTATAAAAGGAAATAAAAATAAAATTCGTTAAAGATAACATTTTAACAGCGTGAATATTAATTTTTCTTTATTGAATAAATGCTTCTCCTTATGTTAGTATGTAAAAGTAGAAACGTTAGTAAAAATTACGACTAAACGGTTACCAAAAGTAAACCAAGCACTTATACTTGTACACATCGGAAAGCTTAAAAAAAGATACTAATCGGATGTTATGTAGCTAATAAGAATGTTACGACCAGGATAAAACCCGTTATTACCCACCAACAAAAGTATATCCAATTTCCATTCCAGGATTAAGTGAGGTAAATTTAAATGTATTAAGTTCAGTGTCCAGACTTTTCCATTCATTATTCCACGGGTTCTGATATTCGTTGTTAGATGGTATATAATATCTGCTACTCAGAAAAGAATCATGTCCGTGTTCTGACATATTATTAGTATTTCATCTACGCTTTTTACGTTTTTATTTCCTGAGATACCGGAATGCCCCGGAGTTCCTGCCTATACTCATCGCTATCCCATTCGGTGTAACATGTAATGAATGGTCGGGATGTTTGCGATAAAGATATCCACAATATTCTTGTTCCGAATTGCAGTTGGTTAGCTTAAAGTATCGAAACATATAAGCAACCTTCCAAATCTTCCTGTGAATATTTGGAAAGTCTGCCCTCATGGGTCACTATCAACCTCCTAGCACAATTTTCTCAAAGTTGCCTTCTTCTCTTCCTTTATCTCCACTTGTCCACTTGGAGAGCTCTCTTCGCCTTCAGCAATTCCCTCTTCAGCCGGGGATCTTTATTGTCCATTCTTCCCCTTGTCTGCTGAAGTTTTCTTCTGCCACTCACGGCTTCTGCCCTTAATGCCGCTATCCTGTCCATCCACCAGAAGACCCGTCTTCTCCTTGGGGTTCGTTGGCGCTCATCACGTGGCATACTTCCTTGAGAACCGTCATGAGCTCCTCCGGTCCTGCCGGCGGTTGATGCTCAAACCTGGCAGCATAGGCCACAATCCATTAGACCGTGCCTCCGTCGTTCTCCAGGCAGCGGGTTCTCTGACCAGATCCATCGACCCCCCTAATACCTCAAAGCTGATGCCTCTATGGTCACTGGCGAAGTCCTGGTCCATCACCACATTCCTTCTAACGTGAGGGTTATATCCAGAATCGACCTCTTCTTCCGCCAACTAAGGTCGGCTCCTGCCTGCTGTTTACATATGTGAGTGCCAACATGTTGCACATGGCGAGCAGTCGCATCACCGCGTGCACTGTTGCAATCTGTTCCCATTTCTATTTGGACCGCGTTGAAGTCGCTCGTGAGAATGACCTCCCCAACGGTATAAATTATTATACCAGTAAACTGTCAACATTCTAAAATATGATTTTATTTTTTAAATATTATTACTTTTATAAGCCTAAGCAGCAGTAAATTTTTACTGTACCGCTTTATGAAATAAAAACCTCTTTAGGTGCCCCGCGCTATTTAGTTACTTGTACAAAGTGAAGTATTGTGCTCGTGAAAAGTTAAAAATGTTGGACTTAAAACTGTTGTACATCTAGCTCTATAGCTCTGTACCTCCCATTTCGATTGCAATCGTTTGAACCAAAAGTGTCCAAAAAAGCCCAAATACAGAAAAATAATTGAACTTTTTCTTAACTCCATTAATAAACTCTCACTGAGAAATTTTCAACGATGTATCATTTTTGTTGGTTCCAGAATTATAGCGAAATTAAATTTTAATTAAACAAAACATTTGGATCTTATAAGGAAAAGGAAAATCGGTTCGAATCAGACTTCATCTTTTTTTTTAACTTTTTTTTTTAAATTTAAATATATTGATTTATTAATTTATTAACCTCTGATTGTAAAAAAAAGAAATTACGATAAATGATATGGCAATAATAACAATTTTAAAAAAATTCAGAAGTTAATAGTGAATAATTAAGATCTTATGTACTTTTCATTTAAAAACAAATGTGGATATATACTTAATAGGCGTTTAAGGAAGTCATGTAGTGTCCACATAATTTTTTTTTCCGGTACATGGTAATGATTTGTTTTCAATTTGTTATTTCTTATGTATTCCATCAACTTATTCAAATTTGTTTGAAAATATTAACTACTACATTCTTTTCAAATAATGTCTAATAGGTGCTATTATATATATATATGTATATTTTTTTTTTTTTTTTTTTTTTTTTTTTGAGGGGGGGCTATCTTTGCAAAGTATCTGAAGAAAAAAATACTTGATGAAGCTCAGTGAAATACAAAAGGATGTAAGGATGTTTTCCTTATTCTTTTTGAATCTCAAATGTTAAAAATAAGAAACATCCATAAAATATAACTGGGAGCCGTAAAGAATATTAGACATATTTTATTGTTACGTTTATAATCAAAATTTTTACGTCCGTGTTATGTTAATATAGAAATAGCTTTATTACATAAGTTGAGTCAGTTTATTAATTCTGCTTTGAGTTTATCAATCAATTAATTATGTATTTTAAATCCATAATTTTATAATGAATTTATAAACACATCCTATTAAATCAATAATTATAATTGTTTATCCGTAAAATAGACGCATTATTAATAATATCGTATTAAAAAACAATTAGAAATTTACGGGAATCAAAAATTAACAAAAAAAATGTAATATAGTCTAATCTGAGTAACACTGACTGTAAATGAATGCATTTGCAATTCAAGTAGCTGCTTGGCGGGGCACTCAAGGGGCACTCAAGAAACTAGAGGTTGTTTTCATCGCTACAACGACGGGCAAGAGAACGACGAGCAAGATACGTGGTCTCAGCGTATCGTATGGTGTCGTACGATACATTAGAGGTCATCGTTCTGGCCTCATCAATTCAGATACAAGCCATGGAACTGAAGAAATGCATGAGGGTATGCCGATTTGAGATGCTGAAAAAGACGTCCACAGAGAGTGACAAAGCAGGTGGAATCCCACCAATAAGGGACTCTGAACGAAGAGGATTATACCTAGGGTCAGAGAATGGGTCAGAAAGGGATTTGAGGAAGTGGACTACTGCCTCATCCAATTCCTGTCTGAGCATGGAAACTACACGGCGTACTTACAAAGGGTTTGGAAAAAAAGAGTTCCCGGATTGTAATTAAGGAAAACTTGATTTAGGAAATGTAATTGAAATTTAATTTGGCTATAATTTTGGAACAAACGAAAATGATATATCGTTGAAAATTTCTCATGAGAGGTTATTAATGCTTAGAGTTAAGAAAAAGTCAATTTTTTTTTTTTTTTTTGTACACTTTTGGTTCAATCGATTGCAATCAAAAGGGGAGGTGCACAGCTAGATGTACAACAGTTCTATATCCAAAATTTTAACTTTTCGCGATCACAATACTTTTTGTTCAAAAAGCACGGCGCACATAAAGAGGTTTTTATTTCATTAAGCGGTTCGGCGAAGATTATTTTTTTTTTAAATCGATTTCGAAAAAACAGATAACAGAAAATCTTTATTTAACGATGCATAAAATAATTAATATTTGTTACGAAGGAAGAGTATGAAATTAACAACGAAATATATTTCTTGAACTTCATTAAAACTGCTAAAATATAAGGGAAATATTGGTAAAAAATGACAAAAGAAAATAATAGATTCGTATCATTTTTAACAAAAAATTTAGGATATTTTTTTACCAAATTTCAACTTCCAATTCCATATTCAGTGAAATATCTCAGAATTCATCATGACAGAGATTGACTGAAAAAATTCATATATGAGCTAAATAAAATCAATTAAATCGTAAGCTTCATTTATAATAACAATACTTCCTTTACTACGTACAAGAAAGTGAAAATTGGGACTTTTGTCATAGGATCTTGAAATTTTGGATTTAGGATTGTTGTAAAATTTGATTGTGTACCTCCCCTTTTTATTGCAATAGACCGGACCAAAATTGGCTAAAAAAACCCCATAATTCTATCAATTTGGATTTTTGACTTTTATGTAACTGCAGTAATAAGCATCATGTGAGACTTTCAACGATATATCACATAGTAATACTTATTTTCATTGGTTCCAGAGTTATAGCCAAATAAAATTTTAATTAATGAAATATTTCAATCATACAATGGGAAGGTACATAAATTCGAATCCGACTTAATCTCATTTTTATTTAACTTTTTTGTTGAATTAATTAATTATATTGATTTATTAGTAATATTAGCCTCTGATTGAAAAAAAAATCCGGTAATTATCAATTCCATAATACCAATAAAAAAAATAAAAAATATCAGGAATTATTAATGAAATAAAATTTTATGTAATTTTAAATTTAAAAAAAATATATAAAAAAATATGATAAAACAAGATATGTTTATTAAGAAAGAGGTAGGCTAACTTTCTGATGGATAACCGATTTACTACTATACTGATTACTATATGTGATACGTCTCGTTTTATTGATTATAATGCAGATGTGATAGATTTATTAGTTGTAACCACACCACGTCATTATCATATACATTATAAAACATCTTGGGAGCAATACATTTTTTAGACTTACTTTATTATATAACTATAATGGTATGAAGATTATTGAATAATGTAGGCTGTAAATTTTAAATATTATATTAATTACTCCATTTAATTTGGGCTTTATGAAAGATTATTTTTAAAATATGAATAATATTGGTATGTAATATATAACAGATAATGTAAAAAGTAGTTTGATGTGATATAGTAAGATATGCAGAAATAATGTTACAATAAATAATAATATTAACTTGGTACCTTCTCTTAAATGGTTAAGAGCAAATTGATGATGATAAATCATTTATTGTGTATTTTATTTGCGTGTTACATTCTGCTCATCTTAGCACTGTTACCCAAAATTCGTTGTTGACGCGTTTCTTATTATCTTAATTCTAAAAAAAAATTTCAAACTGCTAAAAGTGGTTTTTCATTAAAGATTTTGGAGCAATACTACTTTAGCTAAAAATAGTTTAGCTCTAAGAAGTACTAAAATTATTTTTAAGAATGGAGGTAGTATAAAACGGGTCAACTAAGAATTTGGGAGTGACAGTACTAGAAAGGACAAAAATTAACTCTCAAATCAATTATGACAATCCTAGCAGAAATAAAAATAAAATCTTGTAAAATATTTATTGTGTATTTATTTAAAAAACTAAATTTTATAAACTGTACATCAAATAATAATAATAACACAATCATTTGGCGTACTTTAAGTATCAATATATATATATTATTTCCTAGAAGGAAACTAATTGAAAATTCCAAAAAAAAATCTTATAATTTTATATTATTTTATTTAATAAAATCTTTTTTAATTTATATTATTCTTTTACTTCCTTGTACCAACTAAAGGAAGTATTGTGATCGCGAAAAATTTCGGTTTTCAGGTTTCAACCGAAATATCCATTTTGACTATTTCCAGCGTGATGACTGTATGTAGGTACATACGTATGTACTTATACACCTCTCATAACTAATACGATAAGCTGTAGGATGTTGAAATATTGGATTTACTACTGTTGTAACATTTAGTTGTGCACCTCCCCTTTTGATTGCAATCGACTGAACCCAAAATGTTCAAAAACTCAAAATCAAAAAAAAAAATGAATTTTGGATATTCTCTTAACTGTAGTAGCAAGTCCTCATTGAGAACTTTTCAATGATATTTTCATTTGTGTATATATATATACATGAGTATAAACCGGTATATATATGTATATATATTTTTTTTTTTTTTTAATAACAGCCAAATAAAATGATAATTAAAGAAATATTTTGGTCTTACAAGGGTAAACATGGGTTCGAATCAGACTTCATCTCCGTTTCTTTTTAATATTGATTTATTAATAATATTATGATTGTAAAAAAATTAACGATAAAAGAAATAAAAAAATATCAGAAGTTATTAGTGAAATGAAATTTTATGTACTCTTCATTTAAAAAAAACTAATGTATATATTTAATTTAATAGGCGTACAAGAGATCATCTGTTGTCCACAGATTTTTATTTTTCCACAACATGGATGGGGAGGAAGACAATTGTATGTCACAGCATCAATCGTCTCTCAAATGCCACTTTCTTCTTATACAACGGTTAAATGGAGTAAGCGACTTTGTTTCTTGGAATATAATTTTTCATAGAAATGAAAATTTACTTAGATTCATAGATAAATATTGTGGTTCGTATAAAAATAAAAATATAAAATCTAATTACACAATACAACAGTAACTGACACGAGTCTGTTGGTCATCATTGAAATATGCAGTTGATTCTGAAAAATTTAAATCAAAGAAAAAAATTATTAAACTTTTAATAATGATATTTAAATTCATACAACATTCACCTGCCTTAACCACCAATGAATTTACTTTTCGTTAACATTTTTCCTTCAACAGAAATTTGGTGTGATAAAATGTACGGCTTATAAGCACTATCCGACAGGATCTGTAAACCGAAATAAAAATGTTTTTTCATTCAAGTAAATTGTTATATTTTCCAAAAGTTTTGTATGTCGATCTTAATGAAAACTTTTTATAAAAATGCAGATTTGTTTGCAGCCTCTTTACTGCCCGTAGTTTTAAAAAATCCCTATTCTCTATCATTTATTACAAGAAATTTTCGAAATGTAAATATCAGCACTGAAAAAAAAAACATCTTTAATATAAAATGTAAATTTTATTATGATATAAATTCATTTTTATTTTTATACATTTTATTTTCTTTTAATTTTTATTATGATATAATTTTATTATATTTCTTTTTTATGTTAATTAGTGTTAACTATGTCTGACGTCAATTGAAAATGTCGTCAACTTCATTAACACGCGGTCCGGCGCTCCCCGGCTGTATCACCCGCCGAGGGCGGCGACCAAATAATCAGGATGTGTTTAGTGTTATATAACGTAAGTTTATGTTTGACATACATCATAAGACTGGTATTGGGAATTACATATAAATATAAGTTTCTTTAAAATTTACTTTAAAATTCACATTTTTAATATAAAATTTAAATTTTATATGAAAAATTGTACCCAAATACCTCATCTTTTTAACAATTTTATGTTTTTAATATACAATATCTTTTCTTTTTCTATTAGCCTTCGGAATCACTGTAAGGTATTACTTCAGAAGATGAATGAGGGTGATCATGTATGAATGTGAATGAAGTGCAGTCTACAGTTTCAGTTCAACTACTCCTGAGAAGTGACATTATATGATATTATAGTGACGTTATGATATTAGACAATATCATAATTGAATATCTTTTTACTAAGTAGACTGCACGATAATAGTTTTATAATAAACTTTCACTTCAATACATCAATTACAGCTCATTTATTTTCATATCGGTTTTTATTATATTTATTTAAATATAATGAATCTTTAGCTAAAATTAATTACCATAAATTAATGGTAAAACATTACCTTTGGTAAAGATACAACAAAGGAATTTATCTCCACCACATAAGATTTAAAATAAAACATAACAATTCTCGCTCGAATAGTTACACAACTCCTATTCGCTAGCCGCTTTCTTTAATAATCCTGCAAGATATGCCTAAGAAGTTGGACCATTTTTCGGTTTGATTAGTATCTCGTAAAAGATTGGTTATGGTAATAAATATGAAATCTATTAAAAATTGTTATTTTGTTCAGTTTTCTGCAATAAATGTTTTAAAATTGTCATTTCAGTTTAAAAATAAAGATATGTATTACTAATATTAGAATTTTCTTTTCATAAATATTTAGTTTCAATTTACTATTGTTTTCCTCAACTGAAAAATTTTGTATTGTATTTGATAAACAAAGAGTATCTATAATACGTGGAAAGTAATTAATGAGGTTGAGTCTCCATAGAGGATATGTACAGGGATAGGTTGGGAAAACAGAAGGTGGGTCAAAAAGTAAAGGTACATAAAATGGCAGATACAGGAACCTATTGGTGCTGTAATACGTGGGTAGTTTTCATAGCTTTGAAAATGAGTGTTTGAAAGGACTGTTTTAAGAAGGTGCCAGGTGATTTGGTTGGCCTTTAAGAAGGACAGAGTAAAATGCTAGCGGCTGGTCTCACCTATCCTAAAGTAATAAATCACCGCAATCAACAATTATGGTTGCGGTAGGGCTTGGTGTAAACGCACCAGTGACAATGATCATAATGGTGTACAATATCCAGCTTCTTAAGCATGATACGACGGACTGAGAAATAGACGATGCAATCATACTCAAAACGGGATCGGATTAAAGAATAATAATAAAGTAACATACATGATCGATCAGCTTCCCAGTTGGTGTTGCTAAAGACTTGTAGCATATCTTCTTTTTTTTTTTTTTTTTTTTTTTTCCCCTATCTGAGTCGGTCCTCCAGTCAAGTATGGCTCAACTCAGATAGGGAGCTACTTGCTACAGCCAGTTGCTGTA
>JAAAKQ030470564.1:0-11574 GCA_010016005.3 Zanna intricata | reverse complement strand
TTCCGTTGAAACCGCAAACTAGTTCCATTATTGAATCTTCGGCAAGTATAGATTCTTCAAGTCAACCGTTTATTGTTTATCGAAATTTTCTTTTTTACATTTTCGTCACTGTCTTTTATGATTTCGTCTTCTATCATCTACATAAGTTCCGAGTCACTAAATTCTTCATTTACATCATGTAAAATTTCATTCACATCCTGTGTCTGTATATTTAAAAATCCTTCTCCTGGTAACTGCCTGGCATTGTTGACCATGGCCAGATAGTATTTATGCCCGGCAATAAGGATATTTATAATTATCCTTACATCATCTACATCTTATAAATATCCCGTACATCTTTATCTATTTTTTCTCTGTCCTCTATGGGTTCGTTCCGTCCTATCTTTTGCGACTCCTTTACCGCTTCGGGGCAAAGCTTCTTCGAGCAGGTGTTTATTGTTTTCTGTTGCACCTCGTCTAAAGATTTTTTTACATTTGCAACGCAATCAGCAACTGTATATTTTTTCCAGCACTCGAAGTTAACGATTTGTCCTCTTCCATTTCATCAAAAAGTTTTTTAAATGTTTCACGAATGTGTACGCTTTGAATGTTGCATTTAGGTACTCGTCAAGGGTTGTAAAAGAGGTGTAGTATTGGGCGGGAGAAACTCAACTTGGATATTTTCATCAACTTCTTTCAGTAGCACCTCTAGATGAGCCGTACAAGCAAAACTTTGTATGCTAGATTTTTGGACGCTAAGTGTTTGTTACCATCTGGTATAAAACTGTTTATTAAGCCATTACATACAAATATCGGCAATCACCCAAGCACGTTTATTAGTTTGCCTGAAAACCAGAAAGTTATTTTATAGTTGTGTGTTAATAAGTTAGTTAGTTATATGTTTTTTAATGCGCGAGGATTCAAGGATTTATAAACAACAGCTTAATTAAGCAGTCTTCAGACGCATTCGAGCATAACAACGTAAAACTTTCCTTTGCTGCTGAATGACTTGGTGCGATTTTCTGTTCTTTAAAAAGGAATGTACTCTTTGGCTTTTTTTCCAATACACACCTGTTTCATCTGCATTGAGAACCTGTTCTGGTATGTAAAATTTCTCCTTTATGATTCTTAAAAATTGTGCTGGGTATTGTTCAGCAGCTTTGAAATCTGCAGAAGCTTTTTCACCTTGAAGTTTCAGATTGTGCAAACTGTGTCTTTTTTAAATCTCTTGACTTATTAGCATTAAAACTGCAACTGATGAACTATTCAACTATTTCAATGACACCCTACGAAAAAGCCGTATAGCCTTTTCTCGAAATTTAGCTGAACTTTATGGCGTATGCCTTAGAGTTTAGTCATCAATAAATGTCGTTAACAACTTTTCGACTTCCTCCAACTCGAATTTCGTGTGTACGAAACAACCTTGGCACAAACCGGTACACTGGCTGCGATACTTCGGCATATTTTGTCTTTATTTTGTACGCACAGAAGATTAATTTAAGATAAATTTTTTACCTACAGACGCCATAGTACTTTTATTATCTGGACAATTTAGACTTATTTTTTTTTAATAACCATTAAACCTTTTTTTGTTTCTTAGAGGTTTTAATACAGCACTCTTTTTTTATCACAATACGTAAAAGAACAGTACAGTACGAAAAAAAAATAGTATTACGAACGTAACTGCAAAACACATTAAAATTCAAAAACAGTAACGAGACGTATTTAAAGAATTTTTTTTTATGCCTAAGCACACGTAGGCTAACATAAACTGCAAATGAACGATGCCTGTGAAAGCAGTGCATTGTTACAATGCAATGAGCATTTCCTGTGAATACAGGATAAATGGTCTGATATTCAATCTCATAATTAAAATATGTACTGCACTAAATATTTTAGTCTGTTTTACAAAATATGAAAATGACCGTGTAACCGCGTTTAAGTGAAACATATCGCGTATTCGGAAATAATTTTTCAATTTATTCAAACGCATATAACTGAAATCGTGTAAAAAAAATTACACGTAAATTGAGGGTGCACTATATTAATAAGATTTAATAAACACAAGAATATACTTGTCCGAATTAAGAGTAATAAATATAATGTAACTTTCTAAAATTAACTGACAGGAAATATAACGAGAAAAGAAACAAATTAATTTCACATATATTTATAATAATTATACTTACGAAAACTTAATTTATGTACTTTTTTATGATTAAATTTTATAGTTAAATAGAACTATAAAATATGAATAGAACTAGATTAATAGTAAATAAGAATAAATCTACTCTTTTTTATAATACATTTTTTATTTATAATATTAATATTATAAATAAGTATCATATTAAATTATTAACTGATTTATTAATAACTGATTATTTATTTATACATTATCCTTAATTTTTTTTTTCTAAAATAGATCACGTATAAATAATGTACAGACTATAGAGAATGTTAGCATTAGCTAATCCTTTGAAAAAAATATTAATCGAATGTAAGCTGTAAAAAAAATCCAATAAAAAAAATATATTCCGCTGTTGCAAACCACAGATCAGACACAAAGAGGACTCTGTATGTGCGCAGAATGTAAGGAGGGATGTGTATGCAAATACTGATATGTAAATACGTATTGATAAATATATTTTCCGTTTAGTTTTACCTTAATAAACACGGTAATAAGGAAAAAAGAGAATTTGGATCTTACCATAGTGAGAACATCCTTGTCATAAAGGTGCAATGCGTCGTTAGGAAAGAGATCCTGGATTCTTTCCAAGTCGCTCTCCTCTTGACCACGCTTTACCGCCTGTAATCAGAAAAGCTTACATGTTACAAGTATTTATGGATTCATTTTCACTTTATATCAGTTTTACAAAGATATTTAATATTTCTTCGCTTTACATACGTCGTCGGCTTTCATGAAAAAGCAATCGATTAAATAAAAGATATTTTCTGATAAAAGCAAATGTCCAATTTAACAACTTGAACAAGGAAAACTTCTCTAAAAATAACATAAGAAAGAACAGCGAAGTCTTAAAACTTAAAACGGGCCCGGATGATTGGTGCTAAATCCATAACTAATAAATTAAACCATGACAGTTTTCAAACCGATTCGCACATTTATTCAAATAATTCCAGCAGTTTTATAAATTAAAAAAAAAACACAGGAATAGATTATTATAATAAACTTATTTTAGATCCGCCTTAATCGAAAATAAAAAAAATGAATGGAGGATTTAAATGGCGTTATCTTTTTTTTTAATACGATTTATTATTTAACAATTCCTCTTAACCAGCGACAGCCTTAACATTAGTAATTATAAAATTTATTCTTGTAAAATAAACATTTTTAAAAATTTATTTAAGCCAAAACAAATTCGTTTTAGGAATTTTTTAATCCGAAGCAAAAGTTTATCACAAAACCGTAAGTAAAACTACAAGATATAAGGAAAGCTATGTTTATATGCAAATGATTATGGTCGCTCATAGGTGTGTATGTAGAAATGTAAACACAGAATAGATTAAATCTGACGTTACAAAAGTATTAAATGTATTGGGGTAGCGGTTTTCAAAACATAATCCTTGACAGGGTGAAAAACCAACCACCAGACGTATAGATACTGCTCTACATAGACCAAATTTCAACCCTGTCAAAGATAAGAAGGGATCGAATTAAGTGAAATATTTAAAAGTTGTTACATAATACAAGTTATTAAAAGACAAAAAAATTAAAAAAAAAAACTATATCTCATGATATACGGTAAAGAAAGATGATATTTAATGAAATAACCGCAAACCACAGAAAAAAAAATCCCTAAAAAGGTTTAAGCGGCGAATCAAAAATCAATTCAATAATTTTTCTTCAACGATCTTTCAATAAATATTACATTTTTTGAAATGCTAAGATAAGAAAATGGAAATTATAAGAGGGTATAAGACGACTAAGTTTTCCCCCTTGTTTTATTTTACTACAAGTACAATTCAATAAGTCTTGTAAGTAGCTCGATAAGACGAATATAAAAAGAAAAAATATATACAAAATAAATTTTGTAAATTAAACTAACCTATCAGAACTACGTCTATTGTTATCAGCACATAATATATATTTTTTGTTTGGCATTACATGCTTGGCACAATAATTATTCTATATATATGACACTTGAGGTTTGTGAACTATTTATCAAATTCCGCCGATCTCCGTGAGGAGTAGTAGCGTCTCGGTCTTTCATATGCTATAAAATTCCATTTCCATATCCCACGCACAAGCTTCAAGCCGAAGTGGCGATTTTAAGAAAAAAAGACAGCTAATTACTTTCACAGGCCGATGGAGTTTCATCATTCAGTAGCTCCTCCAGTATTTCTTGTTCATTTTTGTACCTAGCTGTCATTTTGTAGACAATACTTTTTACAGGTAATGGGAACCTCCAGTAATTTGTAATTTTTACTTTCCTGGCATCATAGCTCTAGAGTTATGCTGCAAAAAGGAAAGCATGAAAATTAGTCAAAAAATTGAGGTATGGGGTTTTTTCGCATTCTCGTTTTTCGGCCAGAGACTCCCCCCCAAAAAAAACAGAAGGGAGTAATGTTGATATGTACGTGTGTTGTGTTGAAGCTTAATACCTCTTGACTTGATAAACCGATTTAGATGAAATTTTGCATACAAATTCGTGTATAAGGGGCAATTTGTTGATAAAATTTTGTGATCAATATCTTTTGGGGATGGGTAGATAGTTATTGCAATCAATTTTTTATAGCTTATTTTTTTCATAGCTCTAGAGTTATGCTGCAAAAAGGAAAGCATGAAAATTAGTCAAAAAATTGAGGTATGGGGTTTTTTCGCATTCTCGTTTTTCGGCCAGAGACTCCCCCCCAAAAAAAACAGAAGGGAGTAATGTTGATATGTACGTGTGTTGTGTTGAAGCTTAATACCTCTTGACTTGATAAACCGATTTAGATGAAATTTTGCATACAAATTCGTGTATAAGGGGCAATTTGTTGATAAAATTTTGTGATCAATATCTTTTGGGGATGGGTAGATAGTTATTGCAATCAATTTTTTTAAAACTTTGTAAACAAAACACCATTTCACAATAAGCTCAGTACATGCGTGCTTATAATATTGCATATAATATTTTAAGATAATTTAACCCAAAAATTCCACCTTCCACATAAATTGAAAAATAATTGTAACATGTTCAAATTAATAGTTTTATTTTGAAATACGCCAAATATCACAATAATAAATTCTACGTAAAAAACGAAGTACAGCACTTATTCAAATCAAAAATTAACAAATTATAGTACGACCAAAACAAACACGCGAAGAAAATACCAAATAAGTTTTGAAAATAGCACGTGTACGCATTTATAGATCGATCTCATTTGAGTAACACGTAGGCTTCTACTTACCGATTTCTAATAATCTTCAATAGCATAATTTATAAAATTTTAGCAAAATTGAATATTCATAAATAAAACTGGCAGATAGAAATTTCAAACAAATATACTACAGGTTAATCATAAACAATAGAAAATAAATTTCAAGCCGTTGACTAACAAAAAAAACTCTAAAATTTGACCAAATAGCAAAAAAAAAAAAAAAATTAATATCACCTCATTTATATTAATAATCATATTTCCGACCCAAATATAATACCAATAAAAGACCTCTGGAACAGTACATAAAATATTTGTTTTAAATTAATTGCTTGTGATCACTTCAGATTTCAATAATTTATAAATCCTTCAAAAACAAATAGTCAGTAATAGAATTGCTTTAACGTATTATGTTATGTAAAACAATAACCATTCAAACATCATTAAGGTTTCTTCATAAAATGTTTAAAAACTATCTAAAAAAATTACAAACTTCTGTTAATTTAAGAAAATAAATTCGGCAACAAAAGTTAAACAGTTTATTATATTTGAGGCCTAAATTACTGCGAAAGTTAATTTCAAATTCGTGTAATATAAAGCTATTTAACTGGATGTAAGGAAAATTCTCGTCGCAATTTTAACTGGCGGCTGCGAATCAAAAAAGGCCGCCTCTACACCCTCTCCTTTCCATGAATAACAGCGTATTTATCTTACTACAACCTTCTAATTTTCTTGTAGAAGATACTGGCCGATTGGGCAAGGGAGTTGGATCCGACCGGATTTTTAACATGGCGGCTGGTATTTAACATTCCCATCATGTGATGGTACACCGGAAAGCTCCATGGCTTAGGAACTTGGCCGCTACTGGTAAATTGAAATCTGACCAGATTCTTCTTTTGCAATCGACTACACGAGACCTTTCCGAGGAGAATAGCAGCAGCATGGTTGCGTTCGGTCGGACCAATTACATTCTGTACGTTGACTAGTATAGACTTGTATAGGAGAGATCACCCCACGGTCACGAGCCCGTGGAGTGACCTCTCCTATATATGTCCATTCCGCGGGAGTTGGGAGGATGGACTGGACCGACAAGTGTGCTTTTGTGGTCCGCAAGGGTGCATCGGGCAAATTTTACGATTGTCAGTGGAGTACGCGGGCAGAAGGACGGGGAAACAACTCCTCGTCCATTTGATATGGGCGTTATCAACCATCGATGCCTGCAGCCAAAAGCGACCCGCGGGCCGCCGACTAGCACAGTTGGGGCGGACCATGGCAGATCTTCTTCGTTCGGTGAAGGTTTCACTTGTGGAAACTGGGGTTCTCTCCATCCGGCAGGGCCAAGGGGAGGATCTTCACTCCTGGTTCGGATGGATAGTGGTGCAGTCGATCAACTGAGTAAGGAAATCGTTGAAAAGATGGAAGGTGCTACCACGCCGTTAGCTACCAGAGGTGATAGAAGCGTCCACATCCTGGTAAAGGACGTGGATACCCACACGTCGCAGGACCATTTATTCGAGAGCTTCGCAAAACAATAGGTGAGTTGGTCACTATTAATTACAGCTCCACACGGGTGGTCACGTTGGCAGTGCCGCCCATCCTGGCGGACTAACTATTCTCTAATGGGCGCATCCGCATTGGATGGGTGGCCTGTCGTGTGATGTGGCGTGCCTCTCATGTACTTTGCTTCAAGTCGGAATTCAAGCCACAAGCCCAAGTTTTGTTCCGGAGTAGATAGGAGTAGCCACTGTTTTACGTGCGGTAAAGGCGGCAATTTACGTAAGGACTACAAAAAGGAATCTAGATGCTCGTCCAGCAAGTCACATGGTCATGCGCCTGGAGGTCAGGCATGTAAACCGATTTCACCTACATCTGGAACTTTGTCTTCATAGGAGTGTCATGGTTTCTTCGCGGGACAGCTTCATTCAGGAAGGGTGGGTGGCTTCGGTACTCCACCTAAGATAATCGGGTGGGGACTCCCTTGAGATGCCATTGCGGGTAAAATAAGATCGGAGTCCCGGTGGAGAGTTTCCTTTTGGAAACTCACTTGAGGCATGACAAGCAGAAATACCGAGTCCCGGCTACCTGGGAAGGGCGTTGCGTCCTTCCGAGGTAATTTGAGGTGAGGGCACCCCCTCCCCCGAGCTGATTTTATGCGTAGTTGCAGGTGTATCTCTGGGCGGGGGAAAAAACCTACTGCAGGCAAATTAATTACAAAATTTTACAGATATTCCAATCTAAGAAAGAAAAGAATGTGGGTGTGGATGGGAAGCAAAGATTGGCTAAAAGAATGGACTCCACCAAAATTGTTGGAATTTTCTAGTCCACCATGACCATTTAAAGATGTTATTTTTAATATTAATATTTTTCAATAAAATTATTGAAAGTACTTTCTTCCTGTTTGTTTTTAAAATTATATAAAGATGAAACCATACTGTACACAATAGAAATACCCACTTTTCAAAAGCAGTAAAGAAAGACAAAGACTACAATACATAAAAAACAAAACAGCGTGTATGATGTATGCTAAGACTACGATACTGACACAGAATAGAAATGAATAAAGAACTGCATTAAATCAGCCAAACGAGTGTAGACGCAAAAACAATATGAAATCATTATTTTCGTATACAAAACTGAAGCAAATTAATTCAAAAATCCAATTCAGAGTCTGTCTGCCCATCGCACAAAAACAATCGAACTAATATATTAACGAACTTAAGAAATAAAATTTAGGCTCTATAATAGGTTAAAACAGTAACAGATGGTGTCGGCTCCAACATTAAAGTAGTCTGTCTTGGCTTTAAATGTTGAATTTAAAAAACAAAACAAAAAATAAAGAATCACGAATTATTTTTTAGAAAAAAATTTTTCAGAATTTTTATCAGAGGTAAACAGTAGATGAACAGCCGTAGTGTTATACTTCAAATACGAACGAATGAAATCGATTCTCCAGAAAAACTGTAACCATCATTACGTTTTGACGTCACAAAAAAAAATTTTTTTCTTTCTACCAGGCGTAAATATTTATTTCATGACATTACATACTTTTTTAATAAAGTAAAGAAATACCGAAAATAATAAACCTTAAAAGAAGTCTAATACATATTGAACTGCAATAGGCATTATTTTTTAGGCGGTATTTTTATAGACGTTTTAGATAAACAAAAACTGAAAAAGAAAAATATGTTTTTCATAAGAAACGATTGTTTCTTAATTTTAAAAACAATTAAAAGAAATCTTGAATACTAATAACACGATCTAATCTTCCTGTTAAATGAAATATGTTAAACATATTTTCTTAAACTTTCTCTCCTCTTACTTTAAATACAGATCTAGAAACAATAATACAATTGATTAATTATTTTCGCAAGTTACACGTTTACGCGTTATAGGAATTTACACTAAACGAATTTCCACTACGAAAACCACTGATTTTATTATTTTAAATACATAAAATTCTAACATTTTACAAATTATTTGTTTGATTTAATTCTAGACGCGTTACTAACACGCAAAATATTATTTTTTCTGTAATTTTATATATGAATGTAATAACATTATCTGTAACTAATAAGGCATATCTGTAACCCTATCATAAAATGTAACACAGCAATTGTTATACAGTATAACGTAACACATATCTATAACAATCAAAACGTTACGGCTCAATACATATATGAGTAAACTAATAAAACCGTAGGTTAGTCCAGGTTAAAGTATACAATTCAAAATGAAGGCCTTGATAAATTTTATGCGAAACATGAATTACGAAACTTATTTATTTCAGGAACATTATAAAATCGTGCTGAATATCATGATATTTAAAAAACCTCGATAAACAATTGGTAAAAGCACCGGAAAACCAAAACTCGGGACAAATATGTATTAAACAGTAATTTGGAACTGAAAAATAATGCAGCGATCATCTCAGATAAGGAAAAAACTATTAAAAAATATACTTTAATCAATCTTATAATTTTTTAATAATCGTTCCGGTGACTAAACTGACAAAAACCTAAGACAGGAATAACGCCAAAGTAAAGCGTTTAAAGATTATAAACACGCATAATACTTTGAATTTATTCAATTGATAAATAATGTTTCTTCAAGAGAAATTTATTCTTCTAAAAAAAAAGTCCCTATAAATTTTTTGAATCGTCAAAGATCTATAATTTTCATAACTTCTCTTTGATTAATAATGACAATTATTTTTAATCCAAATGTGGATTCCAGTTAACGAATGAAATTCGTTAATGAGAACCAGCAGCAAGTTTGACAATGAATTGAATGAAAGGACTAGCAAACACATATCAGAAATGAATGCAAGACCTGAACACCAGAGCTATAAACTCTTAAGAGCGTTGAAACAAAAAGATTACTTGTAATTCTATTTTTATTTACTACTTTTTTTTATTTTAATACGTGTCTGTGATATTTTAATAAAGTATATGTCATTGTAAATACAAAATCTATTAAAATAGTAAAACCAGCAATAAATAATCAATCGCAAAAATAAATATAATAAAAAAATCGTACCTGCTTCGCTTTGGCCTTGGCACGTGACAGCTCTTCGTGATCATGATGGCTTTGGTTCGCACTGTTCTCCGTCAACAGCGTCTGTAAATATTGTTCATACTGAGCCAGCCTCTGCACCTAAAACCACCAAGAAAACAAACAATTATATAAGGTCAGAATATTCAAATACATGTTTCTGGAAATATAAAAACGATTACACAAAATAAAAATAAAAAAGATTTCACTAATAAGTCTCTGTAAACTAAAGGTAGATACTGACACCTTAAACATTAATATTTGGTTCATAAGTGTCATATTTTTCAATTGTTAAAAATAAAGTCTTATTCTCTTTTCTTACGAATAATTTTGAAACAATCAAATAATAAAACCTATAATAATTAAGAACATTTAAAACGATGGACAGCTTATAAGATACAAAAAAAAAAACTTACTTCATAATTTCCAATATTACAGTAGGTCTTTATATATAAGTAACATCTTGTTTTTTGTCACCGTAGCGCTACGCAACGTTAAAGAAAATTTAACAGCGCTGAGACGTGGATGTAACGTTAACCAAATCGCCTGTCAAATTAAGAAGGGCACTCCAACATATATAATTTGTAAGAAATAAATTACAGTTCTCTACTTTTCAAAGCTTTTTATTATTCATATCCATCACAGAGCGATAGTCATTTATTGATATTATTTCATCTCATAATGTTACCCATAACAAACACAATAGAAATGTAAATAATTAAGATAACAATAAAATCCGACCGGCCGTGGCCAGAAACCAAAATACCGGTCATGAACTACAATTACCATGCAATTGCAACGGTATGATTACATCAAAGAAATGAACCCAGAATTAAAATAACGGGATAGTATATAAGCTAGCGTGACAACAAAACCGCCCAATCCGACTAAATCACAATTACAATTAAGCCAATAATGAATAAATAAAAAAAAAAAAAAACGAAGATGAATAGATTACGTAACTCTTATCATTGCACCCGGAAACAAAATAATATTCACAAATATTTTCTCGATACACTTCAATCACTTTTTTGTATCACATTAGCACTAATATTTAATTTTTTTCATACGCACAGCACCGAAGTTAAACTCTTTTTATATATTTAATACCATAAACTGCCTGTAAATGTAACCTATTCTTACTGTTAAGACGTACTACACTCATGAAACAATGAATTCATTTTGAACACGGATTCGATTTAATAACTCTCATTCACACTTCAATCATTAAATATACTGAACAATTTAGAAACATTTAACAACAGTTGGCAGATTACAAAATATTAGGTGGTTCTCCGGCAAAGATTTCTGGAATTTGACGATTAATAAGTATTACTGAAACTATAGAAATAATATTAAGAAATTATTATCTTGCATACTGCGGAAAAAAAAGAAAAAATATAAGAAAATATATAAAATAAAGAATATAAATAACGTCTTACATTTAGCTCTTTATTGGCTAAAGGTAAGACGTCAGTCTATATTTTTCATTACTTTTAATATGTTCACTCAATTATTACGAATTTTTCAACGAAAACGGTTTTCTTGTATCTGTGGATACATCATTAAATCTGAATTATTTTCATATAAAAAGTAAACTCATATTTTTACTGTACATTAGCCGCATTACACACACACACACACACACACACACACACACACACACAC
>JAAAKQ030470553.1:0-23665 GCA_010016005.3 Zanna intricata | reverse complement strand
TGAGAAGTGTGGTTAATTGAAACCCAACCACCAAAGAACACCGGTATCCAAGATCTAGTATTCTAATCCGTATAAAATTTTTTATCTTTACTAGGATTTGAACTTTAGAACACTCGACTTCGATTAAAATCTAAACCTAGTTTTCTGCCGGGGATATGTAAAAAAATAGTCGTTTTTTTTGCTCTTACTTTAAAAATCCTGCTAAAAAAATAATTTAGATTTTTCAGTTCTTTAGTTTTTTTTAATTACTGTTTATTTGTGAATTAATATTTTTTCTTAAACGTTTTGTTATACATTTTCCTCAGTGTCTACTGATGATTGTTCAGCAAAGTTGCCAACTAGAATTAGAATTTAATTAAAGATTTTTCAAATGCTTTTGAGCATCGACTTGTTTTATAAATTTATTTACAACCTATCATAGCTCTTTATTTATATGCAAAAAGTATTAATAAGTATTGGAGTCAAACAATGAAGCAAATGAAATTGTGTAAACTTGCATAAAATTTTGTCTAACATCCTAGTATTATTGCAAATGTACGATTAAGCATCAAAACACGCTGATTATATATTAAGGTTGTTTTTTAGTTATTAACAATTAAATTCAGTATAAGTCACTAACTTATCACTGTAATGTAAACTGTACCGGTAGATATGATGTATTTAACACTCAGGCTACCATTCCTGAGACGTGTGGTGAATTAAAACTCAACCAAAAAAGAAAACCGGTATCCGCGATCTAATATTCAAATTCGAATAAAAGCAACCACTAATATTAGGTTTAAACCTTGCAATAAATCAGATGGTTTATGATGACAAGTTTACCACTAGACTATCTCGGTGGGTCATACATAAATTTAATTCTGGCCTAATTATGCGATTTCACTTTAGTCTAAAAAGTATTTTAAATTTGATGAAACATAAAATTCAGACAAAATATAATGCAAAATTAGTTTTAGAAAACTATGAGGAGTAGGAAAATATTATTCGCTTGAGATTTCTTTACATATATATATATATAGATATTTAGAGTTCCTTGCATACAATTTTGTAACTCAAAAATCTCCAAAACTACTAAATCAGTTTCCTTGAAATTTAGATGTGCTTATAGTAGTGTATCTGAAGTTGTACATGTAAAAGTCTGATGATGATTAGTAATGGCGTGCTTGAGTTATGCTCAATTTAATGTCGAATAAAGTTGAGGAAGGCAAGCTGAAATCGTGGTCAACTGTGATGTTGCAATTTGAAAGATTGTTGTTTCTTTATCTATGGTATGTATTATTAGCAATATAAAACCAATTAAAATATTAGAACCAAATTAAATTAATAAAGTGTAGGCCTAGAACTGCTTAAAATATTTTTAAACATATAGCCAATCAAAAAAAAAAAATTACTTACATTAGCATATATTTATACGTATATTTATCAATTCAGTATAAATTAAGATTACACCACTGTTATAACCTGCTGGACAATCTTGGCTGTGAACCTACTGAGCAACAGCTAGGATATTAAACGTCTTCAATAGCTAGCAAATCCTAAAAAAAATAAATTGCTACAACTCATATTTAATATTTAACTGAAATACCAGTGAATAAATTTTAATTTTAACATAATTAAAAGAAAATAAATCTAAACTATGGTTATAGTTGTGTGAACAACAGAACACTAAAATTAACCGAATATTATACTAATTTTGTACTAAAATTAACAGGTAGAGAGAGTTCAAAGGCGAGATTTAATTAATAAAATGAAAACCGAAATGTGTTGAAAAAGTTTACATTTTACAATTTATTTTTATTTACAAGTGTCCGAGACTAAAAAGGTAAAATAATTTCTATTCTTCGCATTTAACAAGAAATGAAAAACTATGACGCTGTGTAGTAGTAAGTAGAACAGTCTGAATTTCTAGGTTTATAAGTGAAATATGACGCAAAGGATTTAAGTATCTAACAAATAGCCGCTGAAGTACAGACTGAGAATATTGTATGACGTCACGATTAGAGGGGAAATCAGTTGTTCAGTCTAAGACAGGCGTGGCTTGGCGACGGGTTACTTTTACTTTCCCCCATCAATCCGTGTTACAACCATCATTTTGAAAGAAAAAAAATTATGAAAAATCCTTTACACACATGTTTTTCCGCTTAATAGAATGAAAAATTACTGCAAAATTTTATAAAATTTTGAAAAATACATCAGTTATCGTAAGCATAAAAATAACCATATATCGCAAATATAAATATATATGGACATCACATGACTTCCTTGTTCGCCGATTTAAAAACATTATGTTTTCTATACATAAAAATATGTTTTAATATTTTTATTTTTACTATTTACTAAAACTATTTACTAATTATTTTTTATCGTAAAAAATTTCTTACAATCAGAGATTAATAATTATTAATAAATCAATATATTTAAATTTAAAAAAAAGAAAAGTTAAAAAAAGGAGATGAAGTATGATTCGACCCGATGTGCCTTCCCCTTATAAGATCCAAATATTTCACTAATTTAAATTTCATTTTGCTATAACTCTGGGACCAATGAAAATAAGTACCACTTATGATATATCTTTGAATAGTTTTCAATGAGAGCTTATTACTACAGTTAAGAAAAAGTCAAAATCCAATTTTTTTTTTTATATTGGGCTTTTTTAGATACTTTGGTTCAGTTCATTGCAATCAAAAGGGGAGGTGTACAACTAGATGTTAGAACAGTCCTAAATAAAAAATTTCATTATCCTACGGCTTATTGTTTTTGAGTTATGTGAGAAACATACGTAGGTACATACATAAGTACAGACGTCGCGCAGAAATTAATCCGAATAGATGGTTTCGTTTAATTCTAAAAACCGAAATTTTTAGCAATAATCACAATAGTTCTTCTGTATAAGGAAGTAAAAATGAGAAGATTGAAGTAGAACATGAAGTGTTTGGATTAGTTGAAAACTCTTCAGAATTAAATTTTCGTTCTTATGAAGGTGAACCAACAAATTACTCTACATTGAATATTTCCTCATTTTTGCAGAAGAGTATGTCCACAATGACCGTTGACAACAGATTTTTGGAAACATTTCCGCTATCAAGTAGTTACTTCATCAATCGGTTTGGATAGCGGAAATCGTTATGTCTGATCATCAGGTAAAAGTACAAAACATCTTTCATGTTAACTAGTTGATGGTTGAGGACACACCACACACCACCACAGTCTTAATCAGATACCTATAACATTGGAATCCTTCGGCTTGAATCTGCAAACAAATATCAGTTTCATTTCCAATTTCTCCGTGAGTCAAGAAACCCCTAACAGTGACGGGCTGGATATTCAGGACTCCTTCAATTTAGTAAATAACTTTATGAAAATGATTAAAAACGTAGAAGAGTAAATGTATACTCGATAATTAATGGCTCGGAAAGAATATCCATCTAGCTTTGATAAAATCTGTTTTTTATATAAGAGTTTTAAAAATTGACTACATAAATAGACAGATAACTGTTCCTAATAATACCCAAATCGATATTTAAAAATGGGATAACACAGGAAAGTATATAAAGAAAAATCATTATTTTAAACAACAAGGATTAGGTATCAAGGAATTTTCTACTTAAAGAAAAAAATTTACTTGAAAACTTGTATAATTTACAAAACTATTTCCAAGGTCGTCTAACATTACATTATATACTGGTTTGTAACTAAGTATTTTTTCATTACGTTATTATTTTTCATTTCACATTCTCTTATTTTCATTTATCAATAAACTGAAACCTCTTTAGTCTTACCAATGACCAAATTCGATATTTTCCGACTGTAAAAAGGAAAAGAACGAACTACAAAATAGAATGACTCTAATCTAAATTTAATTAAATTTCCAGAATGTATTAATTTTTGCTCTTTAAAGACAAGCAAACAGTTATTTTAGAAAAGAATATATTTTACATGGTTTGTAAAATAAACACTTATTTTATTTTAATCTACCCCTCGCTTTAATCGCTTTGATTCTACCGTTTAATACACAAACATTTTTACTGTGAAAACATTTTATAATAGTAAATTATAAGCTTATAAAGATAATGTAAGTAAATTAGTTGATTTATAATGAGTTGAGATACATTATTTCTGAGCGAGCTAACTATTACAGCATGGGTCTTTTGAATATTCCTTTATTATTATAAATTATAAAAAAAATAAAACGTCTAAAAAAATTTCAATCAAAATTCCTTTTGATTAAAATTAATACTTAAACTAGGGGAGAAAATAATTAGTTAGGGAAGAAAATATCCAATCTTAATCAATTGTACTAGAAAAACTTACTTCACCGAATTTGGTTTTTCTTGTTTTTCATACCCGTTACTGCCCAATAAACAAAAATAATTTAAATTTAAAGTATGGTATGCTAAGATACGTACAGTAATGAACTAGTTTTATTTCATAAAACAATTAATTATTACCGGGAAACTGATGATTATTACTGAAATGATAAAAAAAAATCAATTATTCGTTATGTAATATCCCGCCACTTTTTAATAAAAAACAACGTTAATTAGCACAATTATTATTAATGATAATTCAAAACTAATTAACTTGTATCTATATCAGTTAATATTGGAATTATGTTTGAGTATAAATGAAAAAGAAACATTCCTCGTTTTAATTTTAATAAATATGCAAAAATAATAATAACAGTAAAACTGTCGAAAGAAAATAAATAGTTTGTTGAAAATTGGATATTACGCCTAAGTCAGAATCACTATGAAATGATAAAAGGTGATAATATAAAAAAAAAAGAAAAAAGAAAGGAAATTGTCTAATAGGATAAGGGACGTGATAAAGTATGCGCAAAAGGGCAAAGAGGGTAGACGGGTTTGAAAGTATAGATACCGAACGGAAATTGAACCCTGACGTCTGTCCATCCCTAGGGTATTTCCCTACATTTTATTTACGAGTAAACCTACAACCCTTTCTCTAGATTCGAGTGCACTGGATCGGTCATATACTCTGTGTTTCCTCTCGAACTCTTTCCTTAAATTCATTGAATATTTGGTCGTTTTCTGATTCTGTTTTACGCATTCCAGCACGTACACAAAAACAGAAAAAGACTACTAGTACTGTTTTGAAATTGCGAAACGAGATAAAGAATTTGAAAAGTACGCTATTGTAGTACTTGTAACGTTAATAAACTCTCAGTATTTACGTAATTCTAACCGAAAATGAATTGCAACAGAAATAATTAAAATAAAATTTATTCCAGTAACATTTTTTATTAAATAACTTTTTATTTTAACTTTTTTTATTAATTTAAATTAAGTGTATTTCTATTGGTTTAGTTTATAAGTTTCATTGTATAATCAATCTAGGTTACATTAAAAACTAATAATCTTTACTTACTTTACAGAATAAGCATGATAAATATTTTTTTTTTTATTTATTTATTTTTTTAACCGATGTTATAAATTACTATATTTAAAATTAAATTTGGAAGAAATCACTAATGTTCTCTTTTTTAATATTTTAAAATAACATATTGACATCAAAAACTAACTTCTTGTTAACTTAAAACATTAACAATTTACTCAATAATTAAATCATTGTAGACATAAATTTTTTCTTTTTTCTTATTATAGCGTTACAACTTTACAATCTGTAAACTTAAATAGCGAAACTTATTGTAAAGTTAAATAGCAAAACTTTACAATATGTTCACAATTAAAATTGAACAATGGGTAAATATATTAAATTTGGAATAAACAATAAAAACTACAGACCCAGTGTTTTGTAGCTTACAACTTCATAAAATAAGAAAACAAATTAACTGCGTAGGGGTGACACTTTTTAAAACCACTTAATTGAATCGATATATCAAATCAATATTGTTGCTCTGTAGTCTTGAAGAATTGGTGATAGTGTTATCGAATAAATTGACTGCCATATAATTCGGATGCAGATCCAAACGATTTTGATATCGTTGACCGATCAGAGAGATTTCTTGCCTAACGATTCGCAATTTAAAATCATTATACATGAGGTTATCCTTATGTATATATCGTGGATACAGGTGTTCTTTGATGGTTGGTTTTCAATTAATCACACTTCTCCGGAGTGGTCGACCTGAGATTGTACAAAACTACATTTCATTCACATTCATACTCATCATCCTCACTAAACCTCTGAAGTAACACCTTACGGTAGTTCCGGAGACTAAACAGATAAAAAGAGAGAGAGAGAGAGAGCTAGGTATGTTAAAAAATGTTCCCAGTGTTTTGGTCTCATAGAGTTTAATTATGTTAATATTGGAGTAGCTTGCTGTACCCTACAATTCAAGCTCATAAGTCAAAATCGGTTTCGCCATGGATTTATATACCAATAATCTATTTTCTACTGAGAGCTGAGATCTGTGTCCTATAAGCCAGTGTATGTTGTTAAACTTTAAGTCTAACTACATTCGCTTAGATTTGATATTTTCATCCAGGGAGGCACCCTGATATTTGGGAAAGGAGATGGGACCAATCTTCAACAGGGCGTTAGACGCATCGGTTAATTAAGTATATTTCGTCATGGATTGACTGTAAATTTGGACAGCTTAATTATTGATTGACACAGTTTTTGACAAGACATAGAGTCTTCCGATCCTATCTCTTTGGGCGGAAGAGAGCATCAACCTCCGAATGTTTGTACTGCAGGGGCTATGATACCCCTGCATAGGATGAGGATCATAGCTCTGAGGGGCTATAATCCTCATCATGTGGTATTCCAGTGTCGACGGTGGATGGTTGAACGAAGCATCAGTGAGCAGGTAACAGGACCACTTGTGATGCAGATACCATTATACTGTGCATGCTCTCTAGTGCTGAGAAGTTCAGAGCGGTGTCTTGTTATGTGACACAAATATTGCAACGTAAGGTTAGGGATGATGGGGTAGCGAGAGAGTGACGGAGAGCCCTCTGTGGAGTCATCGTTCGTCTAGGCTTGCCTAGATGGACGATGATGATGAGACACGGGAACTCCTTCACCCTTAAGCTGTTAAGACCAAGACCCAGTTTTTTGGGTAGGGCCCAGGGACAACATAGTCGGGCCTGGTCACTCTATCCGATAAGTTAGAGGCAGGTATTAAAATAAAAGATCCGACCGGTGGGTCGATCTGTCATCCCAGCATACTGCCGGTAGACTGGGAGGCATGTTTAAGTATATGAACACCCGCCTGGGCTGAGCAATACTTAATTGTGGGTCAGGCGCAGGCAATAGGTGGAAAGGACAGCAAAAAAAAAAAAAAACAAGCCACCTGTCAAGATGAAAATCTAAATATTTACATTCTTGAGAACTTGGAATCGGAATTTTAAAGATAGAAACAGTCAGGCAGTTTCCCTTTCAAACGGTGAATGTGACGTGCTACGACTTTTTTTTCATTTGGCTTTATTATCCAACTTGTAAACTAGGATTCGAGAAGATAGAGATAATCTTTAATATAATGAGATACAATAGCTGGATTTTCATGGCCAGCAAGAATTGAAGTATCATCTACAAACGTAGCGACAGTTGTATCTGCCGTAATTGACAAGTCGGCAGTAAACAGAACATATACGATGGGTCAGAGAACGCTTCCTTGAGGCACTCATGATTTTATTGGAAACAAATCCGTTAAAACGTCTTTATTTTTAATTTGGAAATACCTATATTCTAGGTAAGATTTTAGCACTAAATAGAAAAAATGTGGTAACACCTTTTTTTAATTTATAGGTCGCAACCCTACGAGCGAAACTTTATCAAAAGCTTGAATGACATCGGGAAAAAACATTGAACAGAATTTTTTTTTTTTTTGTAGCCATAATTTAAAAATTTTTTATTTATTATTAATCTCTTAGTGACGAATTTATTTGACAAAAAATTATCTTGAATAAAGATATTAGCGTAACTAGTTTAATGAATATAAATTTATGTTTATTTTAACCAAAATTTTTTAATATTATTATCACAGACTCAGTTTTTTTGACATATGCACACCATATACGGATTATGCGTAAATACACAAAAACAGAATAGCATTCCTTCTAAATTCAAAACAATTTCAGAACAAAAAATAACCAGGAGTATATTTGCGGATACATATAAAAACTTTTAAATATGGAAGCCATAATTTCAATTTTTTTACTTCTATCAGTTTCATAAAAATTTATTCTACATGAATGCGTATATATATATATATATATATATATATTCAAAGTGACCCGAGAGATGTTGGTCAATCTTCAGAGAGTGTAACGTTTCAGGTAATACTCTCGCAGGTGATGAATACTCTATCTCGCTCTATTTTCTCTTGGTTTATTTTTTTTTTTAATAAAATTTTTTATGTTAAGAACGGGTTGAAATATTTTAATGAAATTTTGTGTACAGACACCAAAAAGCAACTAAATAATAAGTAAGCATAAAATTTTTATTCTTAAAAATTCCAAAATGGTGGCCATTAAGATTATTTAATCAATAATATCTATGTAAATATTTATTTTATAACAATAAAACATTACAATAGTTTTTCTGAAAAAAATATTTATTTATTGAAATAGATTGATAAACAGATGTGAAGTATGGCTGGAACTATTGAAGTAAATTGCAATAATTATGAAAAATTTATTAAATAATATAATTAAAAATAATTATTAACAATTTTCAGTACCATCTAATATTATGTGCTACCATCTAAAATTATATTACGTTCTATATTACAGATCAAATATATGTAGCGCATACATTTTGCGAAATACATTAGTAATTTCAGTTATATCTCGACTGTTTATCAAACGATTTGAGCAAATGGGATATCATTTTATTCAAAATAAAACGCTTAAAATTTTATTTAATAAAATCCAATTCGATAAAACTAATATTCATATATTAATTACTAAATTATAAAAGCTATTTATAATTAATAATCAATATCTCTCTCTCTCTGTCTCTTCTCTCTTTTATCTGTTTAGCCTTCGGAACTACTGTTAAGCTATTACTTCAGAGGATGAATGAGAATGATGTGTGTGAATGTGAATGAAGTGTAGTCTTGTACAGTCTCAGGTCGACCACTCCTGAGAAGTGTGGTTAATTGAAACCCAACCACCAAAGAACACTGGTAACCGCGATCTAGTATTCAAATCCGTATAAAAATTTTAACCAACAATATCTTTGTAGAAGATATTGTTGGTTTTATCTACACAATTTTTTTTTTTTTAACCTCCGAAACCACAGTTAAGTATATCTTCAGAGGATGAAATGAATGAGTTGTAGCGTGTGTGAAAAATGCCATGCCTGACCGGGATTCGATCCCGGGACCTCCGAATGACGCTACCATTCCCCCACGGAGGCCGTTTTATGTATACCAGATTTAATAAAAGTATCTTAATCCAATTTTAAGATGTAAATTTTAATTAAAAACCCAAAATGACGGACAGAAGAAAAGTGAAGCGAAGTAGGACATTTTCCTAATGAATTTTTTTTTATTTTGTTGTCCTGAATCGGTTCCGTACATTTGGCAAACGTCCCATAACAATCCTATTTTAAAAATTAAAAGTTATTTTATTATTGCATGATTTTTTTTTATATTTACGTGTGTATATTTTAATAATTCCATTACAATTATAATTGTTGAATTCAATATCGTATTTGGTGCGTAATTTTTACTTTAGTAAAACGTTTCTGAAAATACTTTTAATTAATCGAATAAGAATTTAGATTCCTTTGCGTGTTACTCTACTTTAGATATATTCATATATTTATAAAACAGAAACAGGAAAAAATATAATTAAAAAAAGAAATTAATAATTTTTCTACATAAAGTAAGAATCGGCAAAATTTTTTTCTATAAAGGATGTAGATATGTAACATTCAATGATCTTGTGAAAACCCACTCCTTAATCCTATAACAACAATAATAAAACAATTTCCTACACTTTCATTTCAAAACCAAACACTTTTACTGAGAAATATCTTAAGAATTCTTTCTAGCGTTATATCTGTTTACCAGGTATTAAAAAAAAAAAAAATTTAGTTTTTAAGTTGTTTTTGTAAAAATACGTTTTTTTGTTTTGTTTCTTTTTCTGCATATGTTTGGGCAGAAAATTATGTGTTTGATGACCATGTAATAATTTCATTACCATCATTAAAAATATATTTTACTATTGACATTCACAATACGCTATAAATATTCATTATTGGATGATTTATAAATTTACGTCGTTAAAAATAAATAGTTTGGATGTTTTTTTATATTTGCTAAAACAATAACTTTCCTTCATGAAAGCTAGTCAAAATATCAAATCTCAAAAAAAATTTCATTAAACAGAACTTTCAATTTATGGAATTTTAAAAACGGGATTTTGCTATTTTTCCTCCTTATATATTAAAATAAGCTTCCTAATATTGAAAAAATAATCTTCAAAGAAAAATTTAAAAAATAAAAAGATGAATGGTATGAATCTCTTGTAAATTCTAAATATTAATCCCCGGAAATAGAATGAAGTTTGAAGTAATCAATGGGTATTTGTTACTAAGGATTCAAAACAATATTTCATTATATTAATTTCATTTTGATATCTTTTTGAGAGGAAGAAAGGACGTATATTTTCTATTAATCATTTTATAATATTAAAAGGATATAAATATTACACTTTTTATTTTGATGTATTATATTATTATAAATTACTAAACTATAGAAATATATTGATGTACAATTAATTATGTTTTATTAAAAAAAAATCTACATGTATTAAAAATAAATTTTTTTTAGTAATTTCATAAAAAATTTACCTGAATTACAAAAGATGATACACAGGTTTTTAAATTTTTAAATAAAAATTACTGAAGAAATTATTTTTAAAGTTTTAGACATTTTTAAAAGTATGCATATATTATTAATTATATTTTGTGTTTAGATAATTATTAATAGAAAAACAGGCAAAACTGAAAACAAAACAAAAAAAGTTTTGTAATTAGTTACGTGAAATGCTTACTGAAATACAATTGCAAAACGAAAACCGTTCAAAGAAATAAAACCCTAAATAAATGTAAATTTACATTGTTGAAATATCATTATTTGTAGATGCTCATGAATTATTAAAAATAATTATGAAGACGGAAAATAAAATAAATAAATAATATAAAATAAATAAATGAAAAATATTAGAAATTAATTAAAAAAATCCAATAATTAGACTGTTCATAAAAGAACTATTATAAGTATTAATCAAAAAGATAAAATTAATTTTAATTAATTAATAGAGTTTAGTTTTGCAAAATTCGTGCAAAACGTGTCAGATCAGCGGATATTTACTCTAAAAAACTTTAATTTCCTCTTAAATGGGCATTATGCAATATGGTGAAATACACAGCTCACTCTTAAGTATCGTGTCAAATCAGAGAATGTTTCCTTATCGTATATGTATTTACTTTTTTATTATTTTTTTAATATATAAATTCTTTGTATTATCTGAAGCTTGTCATTCATATACGCTCTTTTTTTTAAGAAGATGGAAAATCGTTATCATCTAAGATAACGATTTTCCAGTTGTAACATTTTGTGTAGATCTTGAATAGACCTTAAAGTTAAATCCCTCACTGATATGTATCAATCTCCATAAATATGAAATTTACTTTCTTAATAATCCCGAATTTAATTTTTTAAATAAATGTAGATCATTGTATACGGATTGTAATGTTGAAATTAATTTTTTTGAATTTGTTTATCACATACAAACATGGAAATGGCTAATTTTAAGGATACGAATGTACTGATCCTGGATTTAGAAAGATCTTAGTTCTACTGGTTGATGTGTTTTGATATGTATGTAGTTCAAATCTTACTTATGAGATAACTGTAACAAATTAATAACTTTTTTAGCGAAAAATTACAAATATTAAATAAAAGAATGGAGAATAGTTTCATTTCTTTGTCATTATTAAAAAATTCTGGAATTTTGTATTGTAATTATAAACAGCCTGAAAAAACTGACCTATTTAATATTTTCAAATGCGAAAGAAAATTGGTACGGAAAAATTTAGATAAGTAATGTGTATTATACATTTCCGAATTGGAGACAGCCTCAGTGAAAATTTACGGTCGGTAATATTTACTTAATTTTAATCATTTTGTGGATTTCTTTCCTTATTTAAAAAAAAAAAAATCTCACCTTACTCATTATTTAGGAATGGGGTTTTGTACGAATAGCGTTCCTTTTATACGGATATGGTTTCTTTAAATAAAAGAAAATAATAAAACAAAAAAAAAAAAAAATAAATAAAAGACATTAAAATAAATAAATTCTACAAAAGCTTAAAAAAAATAATAAATAAAAAATATTCTTTAAATTTATATTTTTTTCAGTCTGAATAAAATAAAAACTTCAATTTTAACCATAAAAGTTACCACAATGGTTGTGATAATAGTCTAGTGAATGGCATCATCTTTAATCACCAACAAAGGTTAAGTTTGGAAGCAAAATGGTGGCGACAGTCTTTTGGGTGGCGACATTGCTGATTGATTTCTTGCCATTGGAACGACTATAAATGCAAAAGCCTACTGCAAAGCTCTACGTAAGTTACCGCCTGGCATTCAAAATCTGCGACATGGGTGGCTATCCGACAGCCTCATCCGGCTGCACGACAATTCTCGTCCATATGTTGAGGATCCAACAGGTGATTTACTGAGAACATTTGGATCCGAAATTACGATCACCCGCCATATAGTTTGAACTTAACTCCTTCTGATTATCATTTTCTTGAGAAATTGAATGAATTTTTGATTGGTAAGCAATTCACAGTTGATGTTGAACTTAAAAATGTAATCAGTGACTTAATGGACTGGCGGCAGAAGAATACGATAAAGGTAAACTGAAGCTGGTGTGTCGCTACGACAAATGTCTTAATTCATGTGGGGATTATATAGAGAAAGGTAAAGATAAGGTATGTAGTTTAAGTGGAATAGAAAATATTTATAATGTTTTCAGAATAATTTTTTTTACAATGAACGGTCTTTACTTTGGAGAAAACCTCTCGTATATATACACATACCTAAGTTGTAATTCAAAGTTAAATAAATTTATAGTAAACAGACACATTCATTCATAAAAATTCGGTTCCGATTTTAAAAAATTATAAACATCCTGATCCCCAAGGGGAGGACAACCTCCAACCACCCCTTTCTACCTAGTCCTGATGGGTATTACAAGAAGTCATCTTTTAAACATCGGCATATGACACCTCTCAGTCATCTCGGCCTAGGATTCCACCGATGCAAATTCCACAAGCGACATTCTCATGGGTGTAACTATTACTAAAACTAACAAAACACATCTTTGAATATCTCTAGTTTCAGCAAGATTGAAAAATATAGTTGTCAAAGGAACTGAATAACCTACCTTCCCGAAAGGTAAAGTGAGTTCACATGGGACACAAACGCGGAAAAACAGTCAAACAAAAAATAGAATTAGTATAAGGTATGTAGTTTAATTGAAATAAAAAAAAATATTTATAAAGTTTTCCGAATAATTTTTTTCCCACAATGAAACGGAATATGTCAGAGAAACTGACATATATAAAAGAATATATCGTAAATAATTAACAATCAACGCCCAGCAAATACTACTAAAGATAAATTGATGAAAATTTACATACACAGGCGTTTTTCTTACCGTATAAATACATAAGAATATCATTGAAATTTCATGTTTAAAGAGTTAAAATAGAGTGACAGTGAAAATTATTATTTTTTAATTTCTCGACAGCAAATGAAAGATATCATCTTAGTATTCGGTGTCTGTAATCTTCATGAAAATATCTAAAAAAAAAAACAGGTTCTAAATTTTTTGAAATTCCGAGTTTAAAGGGTTAAAATGGATTACATTTTTTTTTTTTTTGAAAGTAAGCGGGTTTCAAAAACAAATAACCGGATTATTTTTTTAATTCCTCGGCAATAAATTAAGATATTAACTTTTGGTACGTGAAGCTTCATGTGATTATCTAAAAACTAACCTCTAGATTTTTCGAAATTCGATCTTTAAAGTTGTGAAGAAATTTTAAAAATATGAATAATTGATTTTGAACACATTTCCTCCATTTACCACAATATTAAAAGAGATATTCACTAGATTTGAGCTTGCATACTCTTCAGATAATGTCTAAAAATCGTTTTCAGGTTTTTTTTTTTATTTAAATTTTTTACTGAGTGTAACCGTGTATGGCGCGGCGGTTCAACCAATACAACCATTGCCATTGTTATTGTACATGTGATACAACTGGCTGCTATTTACTCTTGCTATTTGATTAAAAACATAAAGTAAAAGAAAATTATCCCGAGAGGAAACGCAATTTACCATAGCGCGGGCGATGCTGCAACGGGAATGCCAGTAAATATATATATATAGAAAAGCAACTTTCTTCCATTTTTTTTTTTTTTTTTTTGTTTTTTATTAAGGTAAAAACATAAATTTAAATAAGACAAATTTTTTATTAGTAATATTATTTTTTTTAGTATCCGAAAATGACAAAATATATTTTGTTTCCTAATTTTTTTTTCCAAGTAAAAAATAAAATACCAGAATAATATTTAATTAGATTTGAATACTCACTTTTATATGGTACATTTTGTATTTCGTATTTACGATTAATTTTTCCCCGAGTTTTTTTTGCGGTTAGTCAAAATTAATTAATTAACCAAATACCGAATACATCATATTGGCTTTACAGATTGTGAAAAGAAAATACAATATCGATTTAAACTAAATTAATGAATAACAAATATTTTAAATTAAAAAGTTACTTTAATAATTTTATCTATTTTTACATTTACCCATTTATTTAATACACTTAAATTTATTATACGTTTATGGTAGAATATTTGTGAATGTATTTATATTTATTCAGACATAAAAAGATTATAAGATATTTGAAACAGCCTGCGTTACTTTATTTAAACAATGTGTCCAATTAAATGTAAGAACATTATATTCTCAGTGTAATCAATTCAAATGCATTCATGTATTACGAAAAAGAATAACAAACAAACTCGGCGTACGTAAAGTTCAACCTATTCTTTTACGGTATTATTTTTTTTTTCTTATCGACTAGCAGTATATTCCACCCTAGTTTTATAACAAGCATACTCTGACTGTTTAGTTTTAATTCCCAGAAATGTCAGCAAACACACCCTATATTATTTCTCTCAATTTTACCCTTCTTTCTAACACGTTTTTACAATTTTACATTTAAATAATGGTTGTATGGTAAAAGCATTTTTTTACATCAATATATAATCCAACAAACTCTCATGTCTGTTCATTGATTGTTTTGTTTAATAACTAGGTAGCTTTATTAATTACAATTATAATTCGTTAATTTACGTTAAGACGAATAAAAGAATAATTTTTCAAGCACTAAACTTTTATTAACGTTTTTTTATTATAATAAATACAATATCAGATCTAATTATTAATAGTATTAAAAGATCATTATAAATATAACAATGTATTTTATATAAATCCTTTACAATTATTTCTTTATTTATTACGTTACGCTCTTGGCGGTTGAAAAAACAAAGGAATTATAAAAAAAAAAAAAAATATATAAAGAAATTATTCTTCTTTTAACGCTAATTTCCAGTCTTTTTTTTAATGGCTGCTCTTTTTAAATGAAAAGAAATAATTCATGCTACTTTAAAAATCAAGTATATTTTTCTATTCGTTTATTACTTATTAAATTTCCTGAAATATTAATATTATTATTAATATATCTTGTTATCAGTAGTTAAGGTAATAAATAATATTATTAAAAATAATAATGCCGGCCTCCATGACGCGAGTAGTAGCCCTCTCCGCCTTTTACTCGGATGTCCTGGGTTAGAATCCCAGGCATGATATTTTTCATACACTATAAATTTCCATTCAGGATAAATGATTATAGGAGTCAATACCCACATATCTCATTAAATAACAAAAATAAATAATAATAATAATATTGCTTTAATATGGATTTAAATGCTAGACTGTAAGTACCGGTGTTTTTTTATGATGTGGTTTCAATTAACCACAGTCTCAGGAGTGTTCGACCTAAGTTTGTTCAAGACTACATTTATACCGGTACAGTTAGACTTACATTTGCATTAAGTCTGGAGCTACGTCAGGCGTGTCAAGTCGGTAGCGGTGATTGCATTTGCTAATCTATATATATATATATCACACACACACACACACACACACACACACACACACACACACACACCAGACTTGGAAGTAGCTGGAAAACTGGTTGGAGGTAAAAATATTATTATTACTGTGCATTGGCTTATCGAATTGTTTGCATAATTACAAAGCGGCTATTACAAGAACTATTTAATAATAAAATTAACACTCTTTAAAGTGTTAATTTCATTAGTTTTATTTACAATATTTTTTAAATAGACTATTTCATTTAATTAACTATAGTGTAATGTACTTTTAACGCAAACAATTTTTAAACAGACCTAATACGGAAGCTTATTAATTACTAAGTCTATTACAAATCAATAAAATCTGTAATAGAATATACACTTAAATTTCATAAATAGTCAATATTACTTTTACAAGTATAAATTATATTATTTGGTATAATATTTGACGATGAAATCTATCTTAACTATCGCAGTATACAAACAGTGAAGTAGAACTTTTATAAAACTTCCCTTTGTTAAAGGGATTCTAAATGATTAGCTTTAAATTATCTAAAAACTTTTTGATTTATTTATAAAGATATACATTACACTCAGAAATGACTACTTAATTACTTTATTATCATAAAAAAAATTTGTAATATATATTTTAATGTAATTTAGTTTTTAATTTAATTTTTCTTTTTAAACTCGATTATAAAGAAAGATTAAAATAAAACTAGAATACGCAATATTAAAGATGTTATTATCTATTAGTCTATTCCAAGTACTGAATATTAGGGAGAATATAGCAAGTGATTACAATAGTGATAAAACACATTTGTATAAACACTGCTTTATTAGAGCCGTTATTCAGAAATAATTGCTGCTATCGGTGTTATTAAGTTAGCTATGCTACTGACTGACATTCATTGCTGTTTATATGCCATTAATGAAAAGTTAACTAATAATGGTAATATTATCAAAAACTATTACTGATTACTACACTGCACACTTGCGTACCTCCCTCGATCCCTTCCTGCCACTATTATTCAGAACTTGAATTCAAACAGGCTGTTTTTAACCTTACATGGAAACCAAATAACTCCAATAAATAGGAGGATAATTTAAAAATACTAGGGCAGGTTTTTAAAAAAAGTTTGGTATACCCATATATATCCTGAAACCGGCACATTATAAACACTGCCAATATTTGGTTGGGGAAGTAAAATCAGTTGAATGTATGTAAATACGAAAACTGATTTATGTACAAATAGTGTAAATTTCATCACCTAATACATATATGAATTTAGGCTGACGTGTAGCAATTTTTCTGTTTTACTTAAAGAACTCAGGAGTAAAATGTAACTGTATATTTATTTACCAGCATTTATGTTGTGCCGAATAGGTTCGACGGTACTCGGCACTTTAACGCCTTGTGATGACCCTGAAAAGGGCTGCTGTTGTCACCGAATGGGTTCGACGGCTCGTTGTAATTTAATACCTTGTGATAGCCCTGAGAAGGACCGTTTGACTGTTTGACTGTTGTTTCTACAGCAGTGGCTGTGAGATGGGCCATTTTTGCATTAGCTCTGAGAAGAGCAGCCAGTTCCGGAAGCTGGTCTCCGGCGAAGTCAACTCGACTGTAGTCGGGGAGTTGCGGCTCGTCTGTTGAAATCTGATCGGACTTTCTCTCATTTGGATTTCCCCTCTACAGCGTGGTAATGGTGATCCCCAAGTCTTGCAGTGTCGGGTCGGCGTTGTTCGTCTTTCGCCGGTACGGACGAAGAGGTTCTCCCTGAGTGATCCCACGCTAGGCCGGTTCCCACAGCTGCTCCGCCGGCCAGGGTGATTGAAGCCCGGCGAGCTAGAGCGAGAAGGTAGCGTCCTCATCCAGCAGCTCCCTCGGTGGGCCGGCCAGGCCTGCTGCTCCAGTGGGGATGCTGGCAACTGCCGGGTGGTCCCACGTTAAGCTTGCCAGAGAACTTCTTCTGTCTTTTTTCCATCTTCTTCTTCTTCTTGGTCTTCTCCAGGCGGTCGACTATGAATTGAAAATTCATGCTAGTAAACCTTCTTTTATTGGAACCTGTGGTGGCGGGGCCACAGCGCCAGTGTGGTGGGGGTTCTGCACGATCAGCAATCTATGTGGTGGAAGCGCCGCCTGAGAACGCGTTTACGTATACTGCACTGCCGCTGACATCCGAGCTGCTAACGCGTTACGTCCCCCATTGTTAAGTTAGGCAAGTGGTCACGATGTATATCTGCTAGTTTTATATGAATAAATGTATGTTTTATGTAAAACATGAATGTATGATTTATGTAAAATTAGGTGGAAATATTCCACCTAACTAATCTAACCAACTAATCATCCTGGTATAATATCATTATGTCTAACAATTCCCTTTACGAATAAGGATCGTTCCTAACTTATCTAGAAGATCAGAAATGATTAAAATTGTAACAGATATTTATGCAAATAACAGAATATTGCATAATTATCGCATTGAAATAATCTAGTATGTAAATGTAGAAAAAAAATAAACTGAATTATGTAAGCTTATTCTTTAGACATTAGAGGTTTTATACGATTTTATAAACAATATTGTGACTACTATTATGTTGAATTACAATGGTGTCGGAATATCCGAATGTATTTATTGTACATAATTACAAATGTAATTGTGAGAAAATTATATTTTATTTCATTTATTAAACGTAATATTAAATTTAAAAAACTAGACATTGCAGCTATCTAAAACAATTAATGACGTTATCGTTCCTGCTACAAAGTCATGAAAATAATACACAAATTATTTTAAATTGTGAACTATTCATTTAAACATTAATTAATAATTAGTTTTATTTATTATCAAATTATTTTTTTTAAATTTAAGCGTATAACAATCACTAAGAGATAAAAATAATTACAATACATGTAATCCTTTAATTATAGTTAAACTTCAGAAAACATAAGTCATTTTGAGAACAAAGAATCAAATGAAGTGAAATAAAATTTTTGTATATAAATTGGCTTCATTATATTACAATTACTTGATATAAATAATTGTGTTATTTACAAATGATAAATTTTATTTATTAATTATGTAACAGGAAATGAAATTAAACAACAGAAATTAAAAAAATTATTTATTTGTTTATAAAACGACAATACAAATGTGATGGGGGTTTGTTATTTAACAGACTTCAAGCAAATGAAGTGGGTTGAAAGGGTGGTTTTTCCTACACAGTCACAGTAATATATCAACACATGCTTTCTGTCATAAAATGAAGTATCCAGGGGTTCACAATGTGAAACGTACCGTACGTCCATTTCAAAAAAAAATTTGCTGCCTCTTGCTGTTGTATTAAAAAAATAACTACTTCAGCAGTTTATAGGACTCATTCCATTACATTTCTCTTACTTTTACTGTGTTTTTACTCATCTTTTATTTAAATAGAGTAACATACGCATTCATATAACAAAACTAAAATAGATTTATTAAGTTTATTTCTTAAAAAATAACCAGTCCATAACAGAAGTAAAAAAAAAAGTTAATAGTTAATTTGTTATAAATCTTACCGGCGTTATTTAATAATAATTTTACTGTTTGTGAAATTACTAATAATTCCTAATTATTATTTAAACGCTCAAATTAAGGAATAATAATGGCAATATAAGAACTTTATTTGAGTAGTGAAAAGAACTAGTCAAAATATCAAATCTCAAAAAAAATATCATTAAACAGAACTTTCAATTTATGGAATTTTAAAAATGGGATTTTGCTATTTTTCCACCTTATATATTAAAATAAACCTCCTAATATTGAAAAAAAAAATCTTCAAAGAAAAATTTTAAAAATAAAAAATGAATGGTATGAATCACTTTTAAATTCTAAATATTAATCTCCGGAAATACAATGAAGTTTGAAGTAATCAATGGGTATTTGTTACTAAGGATTCACAATAATATTTCATTATATTAATTTCATTTTGATATATTTTTGAGAGGAAAAAAAGGACGTATATTTTCTATTAATCATTTTATAATATTAAAAGGATATAAATATTACATTTTTTATTTTGCCGTATTTTATTATGAATTACTAAACTATAAAAATATGTTGATGTACAATTAAATTATGTTTTACTAAAAAAAAAATCTTACTGAAAAAGTGTCACCAATTACTGTGACAAGCAAAATTAAAAAATAAAATTACAAAAAAATCTACATGTATTAAAAATATATTTTTTTTTAGTAATTTCAGAAAACATTTACCTGAATTACATAAGATGATATAGGTTTTTAAATTTTTAAATAAAAATTACTGAAGAAATTACGTTTAAAGTTTTTGACATTTTTAAAAGTATGTATATATTAATAATTATATTTTGTGTTTAGATAATTATGCATAGAAAGACAGGCAAAACTGAAAACAAAACAAAGAAAGTTTTGTAATTAGTTACGTGAAACGCTTACTGAAATGAATTTAAAAACGAAAACCGTTCAAAGAAATAAAACCCTAAATAAATGTAAATTTACATAGTTGAAATATCCATTATTTAATAATTTAAAATTTGGTTTAATAAAAACCAAATTAAGAAATAATAATGGCAATATAAGAACTTCATTTGAGTAGTGAAAAGAGATGTAGAACTACGCTAATCCAGAAATGATTTTTAACTGAAATTGATATATCTTCCTAGAAAAAGTACTAGCCTGCATACAATCACTTATTTTTGGAATACATTGTTCCCTGATGAAAATACTTCAGCATCATGTAAATATAAAATCTTTGAGACATGTTAAAGAAATTATGAGGAATAGATTTTTTTTTAATTTTTCCACAGACTGCTCTTTATGGGTGACTAACTAAGGTTTTACTCTGAAAGAACGTAGCTCGATGACTAGTTTTAGTTTAAATTATTATTATTGTTAACACTGTTTTTCATTAACTATTCATATTTTCCACCAAAAAAAAAAGTGGAATAAAGGACTGCCAAACGGGTAATACGTAGTTATGAAAGTTAATATATTATAAAAATAAAAGGATTAAATATATGAAAAAAAAATTGTATTGAACTTATAGCAGTTTGAACAATAATGTTACAGCTCTATCCCAGTAGGAATGTAAAGTTAGGATGGTTGTTTTTAAAAATAAAACAATTTGAGATGAATTGTAAAACAACTCATATTTATTCTCGTAATCTTTGATGTGACATTGTATAAATAAAATTATTGTAAAATAACTTTTGTATAATGCGGTAAGGAAAAAATTATGGTACCACATCACGTAAACATTAATTGAGATAACTTCTATTGTAGAACACTGCTCGTTAATCTATTATCATATACCGATTAATTAATTTCTTATAAGAGTTAGAGTACATTAACTGCGTTGTCAGAAAACATTTATTTAAATTTTATTTACTAACAACATTTCATCCATTTCGTAATAATGATTTTCTTTTTTTAATAAATACATTTCCTTCTCAGCTTATCGTATTGAATATACAACATTTTTAAATTAAGAAAAAACCATTTCTTACTGAAGTAGCTACTCTTTGAAAAATTCTATAATTGGAAAACAGCTGGTCCGAACATCCCAAAAAACAGTTATGAAAATAAAAAACAAACTTAGGAAGATTTTTATTTTTACAATGTACTTATTTCCCTTCACTATTTGGGGGGAAAATTTCAATGGTATAATGAAATTGCAAACAATTAACATAAGTTAAAAAATACAATAAAATAATATTTCCTTGCAATCTTGAATATCTGAAAATTTTAATTTTTTTACCAATAAAAAGATATAACTTAAAAATATTTTCATTTAAACAACTGGTATTTGTATATTTAATCTTTTTTTCTGATTAGGTATAATATTCTGTTTATAACTTAATAATTATTTTAGTACACAATATGCCGTAAGTTATTTATTAGAGCTGAATTTTTTAATTTTTTTGATAAGTTATTGTATTATAATGAATAAAATTTCATAAAACTTAGAATTAATAAATAATATACTAATATGCAATTCTAATATTTATTTTGATTTAAATCTCTGAAAGATATTTTGATACTAGAAATCCACAAATAGAGAGATAAGAAAGTCATTTTTCTTAAATTTTAATTTTATATAAATTGCTTGTATGCTGAATAAATTCATAAAGATTTATGTAACAACAACATTGAAATCAAAAATTATATCAAAATTGTACGTGTCGTATTTGAGAAATTACAGTTGCAGATATTAGTTTTAAAATTTAAAGTACGTAAAACGTAATCATCTTTTATCGATTTTAAATGATGAAAAATATTTACAGACACTAAAGCAAATCCAAACCTATATCAATCTATGGGTTTCGTATGAACCATTTTTTGTACCAAAATTTAATACGAACCATTATTATTTTGTAATACACATTATAAAAAAATGTTTAATTTTTCAAAAAAGTACAACTTGCCTATTAGTTGTTTATAAAATTTGATTTTATTTAATTTAAAACTGTTATTGTAAACATGATCCTTAAAATTCTTCTAAAACAGATTCTTTTGACCTTGTACTGGTGTATTTTTCATATGCACTTATGCAGTGACTCAATGTTTAGTGCGCCTTTTTCTTTCTCTTTTTGGGATCAGAGGGATTTCTTGGCAAAAAACGTTTCCGCGCTTTCATTGCTCAGACACTATATTTATTTTTACAATAAACAAACATATATCACATGATATATCTCAGTTAATGTAAAAAATAACCATGTGTTTTAGTGCAATTGGCATGAAAACCTGAAACTCACTACAGTAATACAAATACTTGAATGTAAACGAACGGCCCAAAGAAAACATAGAACATAAGATAAAACCATTTCATTATCTCCTTAGAATTGTTCGCATGTTAGCCCCTAGATTAAATTTGCGACGCAGTGATACATAACAGGTACAATCCTCAAAGATATAGTGTACTGTTATTTGGTAGTCGCAGTGAGGACAAATGGGTGCATCTGTTTGCGTAATCATTTATCAATGAGTGAGCCTAGTGTTTCCCTATTCGTAAACGGCAGATAATAACCTCCTCACAATGTTATTTCTGCATGAGGAGCTCCTCGTTGAAACAATGTTCTTAATTGGGCGAAGTTTATTTTTCATGATATTATACCATTCACTTTGCCACTCATCATGAACTACTCATTTCAGAAATCAGACGATTGATATGGGTAGGCTGGAAACAATAATCCTTGCCATACCATCAGCGCGCTCGTTGCCTAAAATCCTAATATGGCAGAGACTTCAACAAAACACACATTAGTATTATGATGATTCGTTTGCGAATTGAATCTCGCAGACAACAGGATGTCTGAAGTACTGGTCATTAATCGCCTGTAAAGCACTCATGGAATCTGAGAAAATAAGAACATGTCGCCCTGAGGTAGATAATCTCCACGTCCGGAACATTCCATCTACGTTCCACGTCCAGGGCGGAAACAGCTGTACTTGTGTACTCTTCTTTATGCTGG
>JAAAKQ030470552.1:0-44567 GCA_010016005.3 Zanna intricata | reverse complement strand
ATAAATCGGTATGCCATCTTTATTTAACACATTATTGGCTTTTAATTTATGTACCACAAAATTCTCCTTTACTTTCCTGTATGCTCTATCTATTTTACCAATGATCATTTCTCTTTCTACTTATGAAAACTTTCTTTAATCCACTCTTCTCTTGCTAATTTGCACTTCCTGTTTATGGTATCTCTTAACTGTCAATAGTTCTGTTTACCATCTTCATACTTTCATCTTTCATACTTTCTACATTCATCCATCAGCTGGAACATATCCTCTGATATCCAAGGTTTTCTACAAGTTCTCTTTGTTCCGCCTAAGTGCGCTTCTGATGATTTAAGAATTTCCTTTTTAACATTATCCCATTCTTCTTCTATATTTTTGTACCACAAAATTCTCCTTAACTTTCCTGTATGCTCCGTCTATTTCGCAATGATCTCTTTTCACTTCTGAGCACTTTTCTTTAATCCACTATTCTTTCACTAATTTGCCTTTCTTGTTCATTATATTTCTTATTTATCGATACTTCCTTTTATCTTCATCATCATTAGTATTCTTATACCTTCTACATTCCTCCATCAGTTGCTATATATCTTCTGATAACCATGATTTTCTACCAGTTTTCTTTCTTCCGCCTAAGTTCACTTCTGCTGATTTAAGAATTTTCTTTTTAACATTCTCCCATTTTCGTTTATATTTTCTACCTTATTGCTTTTACACAGACCTCTTGCGATCTCCTCCTCAAAATTCTTTTTTACCTCCAATTTTTCAAGCTTCTCTAAATTCTAACGATACATCTGACGACTTTTTTTCAGGTTTTTAAACCCCAATCTACATTTTATTATCACTAAATTATGGTCACTATCAATGTCTGCTTCAGGGTATGCTTTGCAATCGAGGAGTTGATTTTTAATCTTTGTTTAACCATGATGTAATCTATCTGATACCTTGCAGTATCACCAGGTCTTTCCATGTGTATATTCTTCTATTATGATTTTTAAATTGGGTGTTGGCATTTACTAAATTATTCTTTGTGCAAAACTCAATAAGTCAGTCTCCTCTTTCATTCATTTTGCCCAGCCTGTATTCACCCACAATATTTACTTCCTTGCCTTTTCCAAAGTTTGCATTCCAATCTCCAACTATTATTAAATTTTCATCTCTTTTTACGTATTTAATTGCTTCATCAATTTCTTCACATACACACTCCACCTGATCATCATCATGGGCACTTGAAGGCATATAGACGTTAACAATCGTTGCTGACTTAAGTCTGAATTTATCCTTATTACAATGACTCTATCGCTAAGCTGTTTGAAATACTCTACTCTCATCCTTATCTTGTGCTCATTATGAAACCTACCCCTGCCTGCTCTTTATTTGCTGCTGAATTAATTATTCTAAAATCACCTGACCAAAAGTCATTTTCCTCTGCCCATCGAACCTCACTAATTCCTATTACATCTACATTTAAATTATCCATTTCCCTCTTTAAATGTTCTAACTTACTAACCTGTTTTAGACGTCTAACTTTCCATGCTCCGACTCGTAGAATGTTATTTTTTAATTTTCTGGTGACCCCTTCCTTAGTAATTCTCACCCAGATATCCGAATGGGGGGCTAGTTTACCTCCAGAATTTTTTACCAAGGAAGGCACCTCCATCTTTGTTGTTGAAAATGCAGAAAACCACATTTTCTAGAAAAAAAAGCTGTAGTTTTCCATTGTTTCAGCTGCGCAGTACTCAAAATATTGAGTGATGTTACTATGGCCGTTTAAGTCCTTCTGACTTACGCCCTTAACAACTACTGAAAAAGCTGCTGCCCTCTTTCAGGAGGGCTCTTTCATTCCTTAGTCTGACTCTCAACAGATACCTATCCAACATGGTTGCACCTTCAATCCAGCTACTCTGTATCACTGAGCACGCAAGCTCCCTCAACATGCAAGCTCTCATGATTCGTAGAGAGAGGAATGACTGTATATCTATGAATATCTCTGTGTAAGACTGTATATCTATGATTTGTCTCCCCCTTCTTTCCTCTCTTGGGTTCTTTCTTTACATGTGTAGCGAGTGTAACATCCAGTGTTTAGTGAGTCCCAAGCAGTTGAGGATATGGATGTTTTCTATAACTGAATGTGACCATTAGATGATGCCTAAAGAGTGTTTGAGGACATGTATGGCAAATACGTTGATGCCCTTGGTGAGGTTTTTGGAATTTAGTTCTATTTTTAGGCTGGCCTCCGTGGCCAAGTAGTAGCGTCTCGGCCTTTCATCCGGAAGTCTGGGGTTCGAATCCCAGTCAGCACAGCATTTTTCACTCACACTACAATTCATCTCATCCCTCTCATCAAGATATACTTAATTGTAGTTCCGGAGGTTAAATAACCAAAAAAAAAAAAAAAGGTTTGTTTATAGAAGTCGAATTTTGTAATTCATTTTTGAGTTGCATTTTTACATGTGTGTGGTTGATTTTGATATTCTGATGGAAGTCTAGGTATTCGTATGTTTTGTTTTTGAGCATGTTATCAAATATTTCATTGTTTACAGTTTCTGTTTTATTTTTCCATTGGCCTCCATGGTTTTGAGCAGTCCTTTTAATGTGTCTCTGTACCTACATAGAGTTTAATGTCATCCATCTAGAGGAGATGGAGTTAATTGTTAATTTTTTTTTGTGTCTCATGTTGTAGCCATAGCCTGTATTGTTAAGAACATTTGAGAGTGGGTTGAGGCACACAGAACCAGAGGGCTTTGAATGAGTCTCCTTGGAAGATGCCGCATCAAATTCAAAAGTCATTTGTTTGGATTTGTTCAGTTTATGTTTTCAGATGAAACCATGCTACATGATTTGAGTAACAAACTTCTGAGTTATGGGTTGATTTTGGAATCTCTAGAACTTCAGTTAGCCACCTATAGGGTACTGAATCAGAAGGCTTTTTTGTAATCTATGTTACAGGTGTGATAATTAATGTTTTCTTTTTCAGTTCTTCCCATGATGACACTATCAATAATGAGCTGTTCTTTGTATTCTTGGCTTTGTTTCCTGCATCCTTTCTGCTCTTCTGTGAGAATGTTATTTTGTGTTTTGTGTTGTTCCATCTTCTTGCAGATTGATGCAGTAATGCTCTTGTTCAGGATTGGAAAGCAGCTGATTGGATGGTAGTTTGATGGGTACATTAAGAACATATATCAAATCCAAAAGCCTTAGCTTTGAACCTTGCCTTGAGTGAGGAATTTAGGAAGTGTGTCAGGTTGAGGAAAAATTTTGTTTTGTTGTGCAAGTGTTTCATGTGCTGAGGTGAATTGTTTGTTACAAAAGTTTTGAGAATTTTTTATTTCTATGCCATTTTTTATTTCCAGTCATGTGTGTATTTGATTGTTTCTGTGATTTCTTGTGTTGTAATTGTAGTGTCTTCTTGTTCTGTAATGTGCTGGTGATTATTTTCTTCCGCTTTGATCCAGGAGGAATTATTGTTGTGAAATTTGGGTTCTGAGCAGAAATTTTTCCAGAAATCAATGAGTTTTTGTTATTCTGGTGGTTCTATTATTTTTTTTTGGTTGTTCGACATTGTTGTTGGGTAGAACTATTTTTCACAACTTTGAAAGAGATTGTTTGTTTCCCTTCTTTTTTAAATTTCTGATCAATATTATTCTTTTATTATTCATATCTAATAAAAAATGTTCAAAACTATCAAAAACCACTTAATTTCACACAAAAATTAAAAACATATCCTTTTATTAAAATTCTTAAAAAGTCATAAACAGTTTCTTCTTAAATACTATCACCTACATTTATCCTTAAGCCATCCTTTTTTACTTCTCTTTTCCATCTTCCTAAAGGCTTCAATGTCAAATCCCAATGTATGCGAGACCTCAGAAATAGAATTATCTGATCCACCGCAGTAAACCACAGAGGATTCTTTGCTAGCAGCAACAGACAGTACCATCTCAGATGCTTGCAGTGAGCAATGCATCAATCGAAACTCGATGCACTCCCCGCTAAAGCATGTGTGGCGGCTGAAATCCTCACCCTCCCACCTAAAGGCCATCGTGCTTTTGGTTGCTTCACATTTGTATGCTCCAAATCCTCTTTTTCTAACAACTTTATATCTGGTTTTGCGATTCCCTGAACAGAGTGGTGACATGGAAAGGTGGAATACTACGTGACCTAGATTTTTAATAGGTACTTCCGTGCTTATCTCTATGCTATAGGGAAAGCCCTTGACTATCTGTACTGTCCTGATGGGCAGGACAATGCCCACTACACCTTTTTCAAGGGTGGTCGGCACTTTATGAGTGGCATATCACGGGACACTAGAGGTAGATCTCAGAGTGCTGAATCCCCCCCCCACCACAGTTTGATTGTAATAATGGATCTGAGTAACTAAGAGAATGTGGCCCAATACATCAGGGACAGTCTCAGGGCCAAGAAGGGAAACCTGAGCCAGTGAAAACTAGGTAGCAGCCTTCTCAGGCTAGTATAGAAGGACTTGCCTGAAGTAATGTGTAAAGTGGTTCAGGCCAAGACCTAGTAGAAAGTAGGCATGCCTTTAGCTGGTAATCTACTGATGGTGGTTTGATAAGACCACCAGTGGGAGCTCAGTCCACCTCCATTCCAAAAAAAAAGAAAAAGAAGATTAATATTATTGAATGCTGGAATTCAAAAGTTAAGATGTAAATGTAGTATGTAAATAAGATGTAGATGTAGATTTATCTTTAATTTGTTCCTATGATAATTTTTCCTTTTTTGACAAATATTCATGGTATAAATAGCTTTTATCCCACATCTGGGCTAATAATTTGGTTTGACCAAAATTTCCAACTTTATTTAAGTATGTGATCACCTATACTCAATATATTTACTTTTCTGGTTTTAATACTAAGTAATAGTTTAATGAGTTCAAAATACTAAAATCTCAGTTAAAAAAATATGCATTATTTTATACAATTGGCCAAAAAGGCCAATTATTTTTAGAGAATAATCTGATAGATTATTTCAAATCTATCATTTGATATGTCAAATGATATATAATTTTAAATAGATTTAAAATTTTGAAAATAAATATGTACAAAATCGTCACCTGCACACTCTTCAACTATCCTATATAATATTAAAGAGCAATATTTGTCAGTAATGTTATTTTTTCTTTTTTGCCAGTGTTTTTTTAATTTTTTGTTATGAATGTAAGTGCATTTGTTGGTTACATTTGTCATTTTAATTCAGAAACAGTAAAAGGTTATTTTACATTATCAGGTTATTTTATGTATTTGGACAATTGATTGTGTTAATTTCTGGAAATCAGTTGAAGGAAAGCTTTATTTCAATGGTGATAGTATTAATGGAAGTTTTTACTTGACCACAGTGTTCAAGTAATTACAAAAAAAAATCACTGAAAATAAAACCAATAAAAATTTTTTGTAAAAATAATTTGATATGGGTCGCTATCTTAAAAGTTTCTTTAATTTTTTACTTTCTTAACTTATAATTTGAAATTTCTAAAAATCTTATTTCTTTTAAATTATCTGTTATCAGGATGGAAACAAGATCATGTCAATAGAATGTGTATTATAATGTAATAATAAAAGTAAGTGTGTAAATTTCCTTACATTTTATTGTCAATCTATCGACTTGAAGCATTTCTTTCTTTCTTTTTAAATATTGCATAATAAGGAAGGAAATAGTTTTCAAATGTAAGCTTATGAATACAATTTTAATTGCTATAAAATTAATTTTTTCAGCAAATATCTCAAAATACTGACATTTCACTTTTTTGACATTTTACAATGGTAACATAGGACAGAATTGGATTTATACTAATTTAAAAATTGATTTAAGAAATCTGCACTGAAATTTTTATTTTATTTTTCTTTTGGTAAAAAAATATATAAAGAAATAAATAGTAGGTATAGGTATGATAATAAAGATGTTATTCTCCTTGGTATCTCTAAGTAATCTTCAATTAGAAAATCTGAAAGAAATGGAAGAGGATAAGTAGAGGCAGAATCCTACATCAGAAGTTATTCAAACTATAAAAAAATAGAAAAATAAACTTGCCAAAAAGTGTTGCAAAATAAATAAGCCGCCAAGAGAAGTATTGCAATTAAACAGTTTGGTAGAAATAGAATATATGAATGCCAAACTAGTTGAAGGAATAGAAGAAAAATTGTTGGAAGGAATGGAAAGGTCAAAGAGATAAAAAGGAACTAGAGTTTCTGAATTTTTCACTACGTATAAATCAATACTTATTGATTTATACAACATGCAACCTTTTTAAAAATGATAAAAGGGAATATATGTGTGGAAGGCACTAGGAATATTGGGAATGTATGTGATAAATAATATATAAAGATTAGGATCCAGGATTTGAAACCAAATTATGTAGTGTAAAATACTCTATATCCAGAAGATATTCTGACAGAAGTTTAGTTGTAGTGGTTAAAGTTTAAAAAACTAAACAGAGAATAATAAATAAGAGATAGAGGATAGATGACCTAAAAGATAGTAGGAAGTTAACATTTTATCAAATCATACACACAATATTAAATAACATAAAAGTAGATTTAGTTGGAAATAGATAAATAAAATTAAAACAGTGAATAATTAAAGAAGGAGAGGGAATTTCAGATAGAATAGTTAGCAGAAAACCATGGATGATATTAGAATGATATTGACCAATGATATTAGAATTGATGAGTAAGCATTGAACTGAAATAAAATAGACATGATTAGAAATAAAATCAACAGAAGGTACAAAAAATTAGAAGAAAATTGGTTAATACAGAGATATTATATTAGAGAAAAATATGATTGAAAAGAAGCAAGATGGAGCATATAGAAAAATAATAGAAAACTGATAAATGAAGCCATATCATATTAATATCAGAAGTGCTGTTGAAAAACTATTGTTAGGCAGAAGAGCCAAAAACTGATAAAAAAAAAATAGAAGAATTATGCAGAAGGAAAAAATTATCTAATAAGATTTTCAGGAAATAAAAAGAAACAGATGATAATAATATAGTAATTACAATGTAAATATTTTGTTAATGGATAGCAATATCATTTATTACTGATGACTATGTTTTGAGATCAGAGTTTAACTGTGCTCTAAAAAGTTAAAACAGAAGTAAAGTAGTAGAGATAACGTGCAAGGAAAATTATTATATTGTTTTGGAAACAGAATTTAGATGACTGTATAGATTTTTATACAGAATTAATGATACTGGTGAAGTTTCTACAAATTTAAAAAAAAGAAGAAAAAAAAGGAAATTATTACCTTTAAAGCAATTACTAATATCTGTTGCAAATGGAACTAGAAACAAATAGGTGTGACAATTGTTGCATTATCAGTTTAACATTGTATGCAATGAAATTATTCAGTAGGATAATTTACATCCTTATGTGCACTGGATATTACGTAAGTTATGTATGATTAAAGGTGTATTAGATGAAACCAATCAATTACAGGCAGAGCATGGGTACAAAGAAAGCTACTGTGACCATCAGACTAATTTTTGAAGGCTGGCTTAAAAAGAAAGAAGACACCTACATGGTATTTATAGATCTGTAAAAGATATTTTAATGTAGAATGAAACAAAACGTTTAATATTTTAAGGAAAATGAAATATAAGAAAAGAAATGTTATTCATCTAGTGTACAAGAATCAGATTACAATTTTACTCGTATATTATAAGATAAGTTAGTTTCATTGTAAATACTACTTAAAGTTGACCATGATAATCAATCTAATTCAAAAAGACCCAATTAACTTATTGATTACTCCAAAAAAACTGCAGTATTATACAAAAGGATATATATACAATCCAGTCTTAAATAACTAATCTGTTAAAGTTGATTTTTCAACAGACCATAATTCTTATAAATAAATTCATCCTGTTTTTAGCCATCTTAAATTACAGAACAAACTGTTATACTTTGTTTTCACATTTGGATATGTTTTTGGATTTTCATTATTTGGGAAAAACAGAATGGTGTTTTTTCAAAGTAAAATTCCAGTTTTATACTGTTACTGTTAACAATGTTTTGTTTAGTGACATATTCAACAACACAGGATAGCTAACATAAATATTTAAATGTATTACTTATCATGTGATTCAGTATCTTACAGCTCCAAAAATACGATGCTTTGTTTCAATATGAAAAATAAATGTGTAATATTGTTGTTAAACAAACTGCCTTATTGTTGGAATGGAGAGGTGTACTTTTGAACCAGTATCAACATCATCAGATTTAAAGTATTTCAGCTAAATTAGAATATATTCCCTACAGTAAGTTGAAGATATATACTTCTGTGGAAAGAAACTAAATAAAATCCAAACATAGACATTTAGTACAAAATATTTATCATTCCATATTTCTTTATACTACATTAAGTAAATTGAATCATCTCTTACTTAATAATAATGTACTTATCAGCTGCAGAGGGTTTTTGTCAATTTCTCTAATAAATATATGCATTGCTAATCTTAACCATCTAAATAAATCATTTGATAGTTTAATTACAAACAAATGTGTTCCTAAGAATGGATTTATAATAAATAATTATTTTCATGTAGATAATTGAGTGATATATTTCCATTTGTAAAAACTTCCTTAAAAAAATTTACATGAACTAGGAAACACTTGAGAAATCTTTTCATGTATGCAAAAATCTCTTAAGTCAGTAACTTCACCATTTAATGAATTAAACTGAGTAGTAGTCATGATTCATCTAAGTATTATTACTTTATTTATTTTTATTTATTAATAGAAGAATTTTGCTGAATATGAAATATGCCAAAAATGTAATGAAGGAGATGACTGAACTTTAATTAATTTAACAAACATAAAAAACACATTTTACAAATAGGTTAAAGGTTGTACAGCAGTTCTATTAAGTTGATTCCTCATGATTGTTTTAACCTTCAAGTGTCATACACTTAAATGTTTATTACTATATAAATGTAGTATTTATATAACTACACCTGTGTTTGTAACTTCAACTACATGCATAACTGAATGACTGGCTCACCTTTAACACCAATGCTTTCTTTAATAGTCAGAGGAACACCAAGAAGTGGCATTTCTGCAGCAATTACTTCAGGAGATTTTGTGTTATTTGCAAGCAAGGCATCTACAGCATGGGCTTCTTCCATAGCATCATGAAATCTGTCTTGCACAATAGCATTCAGTACTGGATTTACATCTTTGATCCTTCCAATGTAAGCTGATATAACTTCAACACATGATAACTGAAAAATTCATGTCAGTCTTTAATGCAAGTGAAAAAAAGATAATTGGTTAATTAATGTTTTGTAATTTCTTTTCATTCCAATAATTATAGTGCTAACTATTAAATGAAAAAAAGCTTAATTATATACACCTTAAAGATTATTATACGGATTATTTGTTAATAATTGTTGGGAATTTCCCACAAAAACATTTCTTCAATCTGTGTGTAAAATCCTTTTATTGTATATTAAAAACTAAAAGTTGACAACTCTGATAGCACCAGGTGCAGAAAATAATTGTGCAAGTAAGATATGTATGTTGTCAACTTTGGATTACATTCAAGATACCAGATTACATTGAAGAGATCAATTTTAATTGGGACTCTTAAAGTAGCTTATTTACCGATTTCAAATAAAAAAATTAAGCATCTTTAAGTTATGTTTCGAGTTATAAACTCGATTTTTTGCATGGACTAATGCAGTTTACTGAATATTATAAAGAATTATAGAAAATTATAGTATAAAAATTTGATCACGTGGTGAGGAATAAATTTTTAATACACATGAAAAGAAGTTATAAGACAGACCATTTCCTGATGTAGAAGCAGCTGTAAGAATATACCTAATTGTAATGAGTAAAAATTCTTTTGGAAGACTATCATTCTTTGAAGCAACAAGAAGTTAAATTTCTGAGAAAAACAGATTTCAAGGTATAAAATGACATTAATCATAAACATCAAGAAAATTAAACCAACATTTCTTTTTTAATTAGGTAGATTTTTGTTTTGATTAGTTATTCTCTTAAATAATAAGTTTGATTATTGTTATAGCCAAAATTTATTACCAATTACTCAAAAAAAAATTACACACAATCTCTCTCTCTCTCTCTCTCTCTCTCTCTCTCTCACCCTCTCTCTCTCCCCCCTCACACACACACACACACACACACACACACACACACACATACACACACACACGTACACATACACATATATATATACTCGCATATATATTTCAAAATTTTTTCTTTGAAAAAACAACACCAATTCGCATTTTTTATCTCATATCTTTAGAATATATTTTTTTATGTCTAAATACATTACATTCGTGTTAAGGAGCTATTAAAAAAACTTGCCTTTAACATTGAAAAATATTAGAATGCGAATTACTGAATATAGTTTTACGAACACACAGTGCTCTTTTGGTATTTTGGCTTACTCTAATAAGCTACTTAATTATTACAATAATACACATAAATTGTTATATAACTATTTTTTTTAAAGCAGACTATACATTTATCTATTACATTGTACAATATCACTCACATTTGATGTAATCAGAAATATGTTCAAAATGTAAAATGACTTGTAATAGGTTTTACCATAATATTCCTGCAGGCCTACCAATTTCCCTAATGTAGCACTGAAATCCTACCCTAATAAACGGCAGTTCTATGTGTGTGCGTCCCCCTTAGTTTAGCACCGGAATTTACCGATCACTAGCGGAAAAAACCGATATATATTAGGGTGCCATCCTAATACTCGGCAACAACTCGTCTGATTTTCGCAATTCAAAAAATGTATGTATCAGCAGGCAAACGCTAACTATTTAATGCATCGGGTACACTCTTGATCAACCGGATCTTGGTTATTCAGAAATTAAACTGTTTAGCCCAACGGTCAATCGTTTATGCGACGGTCAATTTGAATCGGATCATCCATTTCCTTTTAGTACTTCTCATCAATCACAGCAATTGTTCGACTACAGCACCATTCATTCTTTATATTCGCTTTACCAGCTTCTAATGAAAATTTTATTTTTCCCACCTAGTAACAGTATTTCGTTCAGCAGTTGACTATCACATAACGAACTCATCATTGTCGACTTTTAGACAACGATGAATATCACTAGCATTTACTTTTTTCAGAATTAAAAAATTATTCACGTCATGTGGTTTTAGATCCGTTGACATAATAGGCGAACTCAACTCCAACAAATACGACTGACAGAGAATGAAAGGGCCGGTCAACAAGTTTTTGAATGTTAGACGTAGGGAAATGAAATTACAAGATGGCAGCGTGTGTCACTTCGTATATTTTGTTCTCCTATTACATTCCAATGTGTATTACATTTCAGCCATGCCTCTTATTATTTTTAAATTTATTTCTATAATTAAAATTAGATATAAAATATGATTAGTATTTTTATTATTATTATTATTATTTTTTAATGTAATAGTTCTTATTTTATTAAAAACTTCAGTTTTAGTTTGTTCATTTCATTAATATAAAGATTTCTTTTTACTTCTGCATTATTGTCAGTTTCATTTTTTACTGAATTGATTTTTTTCGCTATTAATTTCCTAAAAGTTTTTTAATATCTGAAACATGAATTAATGGCATAATGTTTTTCTTGTCATATGGTTTAAGAAAAGTTATTTATTTTTTAAGAATTTGTTATACGGAAAACTATTTTTTTATCCATTTTTATGATTGTTTAACCTGAATGAGTAGTATTTTCAAAAATAAATGATAAATTTCAGTAATATATCAAATATATAATCTAGTACTTATTGAAAATTGTTTGTATATTACAAAGATATAAAAATATAAATAATAAAAAAAGTATTTTATGTTTTTATTTGGTTTTCTATTTATTTTGTTATCAAGTTTATTTATAGATATCTCAGTTTTTATTCCTAAAAGAAAATAATCCACACAAATTATCTTTAATTTGTTTATAAATTTTATCACTGAAAAAAAAAAACTAATTTTGAAAGAGTAGTAATTAAAATTTATATGATTTCTTTGATAATACTTTTATTTTTATTACTGATTTTATTTTTATTCCTGATTTTTTTTTCAATATCCCTACTGTTTGTTTTGGTGGAATAGAGTTACAAAAATATTCTACATCATAAATGTGAACTTGGTTTTGTTATTAATTTTGTAATTTTTTTTTTAAGTTTAAATGAGTTTTTACACACAAAAAAATGGTTTTTAATTTTAAATGTTGCTTTAAGTATTATACATATAGTTTTACTTACAGATATTCTTTTATTTATTTTAGGTTTACCTTCAAATTTAGTAATTTTTATATTACAATAGTAATTTTTGGTTTATTAATTCTTTGGTTTTATAATAAATCTCTTGTGTTTTACTACTTTTATGGTTTGAGAATTACATTTGTTATAAAATGAAATTTTATTTCTTCAAAAATACTTTATTTAAAAATTCAGTCGCATACATTCATTTTTATACGATTTTTATATGATTTTAGCTTTAAGTTTGTCGGCTTTTATATTAATTATGTAAGTACCTTTAAATTTAAAAAAAAAAATAATCTAACTGAAGATAAATAGAGTAATCAGAACACTTTGTTTGTTATTGTTGCACTTGTAATTTAAATAACTTTTAATCCTTTTATTGACAGTTTAAAACCAACAAGCTATATAAGCTTGTACACACTCGCGCGCGCGCGCGCGCGCGTGTGTGTGTGTAAGGATAAAAATTTGAAAATCATATAAACTAACAAACTTTAAAAATTTCTAGTACTGTTCTTAGTTCATTGACCTGTCTCTTTCAATTGATTAATTCACATACAATAAATAACTACAGCTGAGAATCGATTTTAAGTAGATCAAGTTCATACTATTCGAAAAAGGATACACAATGAAAAAAGTACCTTATATTTTTTACTCTAGGTGGGGTTTAGATCAGTGCTATACTAATGTATTATAGATATTGTAATATATTTATATATCGCTACTTAGCAGAATGCATTAATGCAATGGGTTTATATGCACTATTATTGTGTATGTGTGGGTGTGTATCTATGTGCTATCCCACGTGTGCATGCCTATATATATATATGTATGTGTGTGTGTGTGTGTGTGTGTGTGTGTGTGTGTGTGTGTGTGTATATATATATTGTGATATATATTGTACAAGAGTTATAAAAATTTAAAACATTAAAATTTGTTGAAATAATTTTGTACTGTAAAATATAAGTATATACTATTTTGTATAAGTAAATTGTAAACATTGAACTAACGTAGTTTTTAAATTTAAGAAAACATTTTTTTGAGATATCTTACACTGAGATACCTAAACACTGAAACATATGTTTGTGATTTATGGACGGTTCATTGATAAATTTTATTAATTGTTTTTACAATTTTTTTTTGTTTTAAGTTTCATTATATTCAGTTTTTATACTTTTGACGTTTTTTCCTTATAACAAAATTTTATTTTTTAATGACAATTTTTATTAATTTTTTTTTTTAGTGTATATTTTTTGAAGATAAATTTCTTTACAAAAACATTAAACAAAATAATTGCCTAAATTTAATGAATGACTAAATTGGTCAACAACAATTATTTTTCCATGCTTGTTAGATCAGTGTTAAAAATAGGTTGGCCTGAAATAGCATTGGATACAATTTCACCACATAAACATTTTGCTGTTTTATGACCACTAAAAATGCAGTTGAAGCCACTTGAAAAAGAAGTAAAACATTTCCTCATTAAAATAATTGTTATTATTGAAAAAATAAATAAAAATAGATACATTTAATTCACTCACCTGCCTTGTTCTTATTTTGTCAGCTAAAGAAGAAGCACTTAGCATTAATAGCTGATTTGTGATTGGTGGGCATTTTTTCCTAGGCCCAATGCTGACAATTACAGTCACAGGCCAAATGATGACATACTTAAGAAGTTTTAATCCATAATAAATGAAATACTGTATTAATGGAGAAAACATCTGAAACAAAGATAAATATTTGATTTCAGTTATTTAAAACATTGACATTTTCTGGAAGAAATATTAATACATTATTGATATAATTGATGTGAGGCAGAAGGCTTAATAATCTTATTATAAGATAAATTTACCCATTAGAATAACGATATGCATTATTTCTGGAAAATCAAACCATTAAAAAATTATCTCAGAAATACTCTGAACTATTAGAAGAAAAAATTATTTATTAAGAAAGAGTTTAGAGAAGAGGGTTGTATGAAGAAAACATGTTTTAAATAACTTCTTCTTCTACAATAAAGTTAAAAACTATTCCTCCCTGACTCCATCCAATCATTTTGAAAAATATAATAAAAAGTTTCATGTAGACAGCTAGTGATAAGTTACAACATTTATAAAACTGATATTTTTAGCAACAAGAGGTTTATTACAACCTACTTTTGATAAGTTTGAAAATTGTTCTCACTATTATTACCTCCATTTCAAAGAAAAATAAGGCAAGATTTAAAATCCCTAAGTTAGATTAGTAAAAAAAATTATAAAAGTATTTTTACATCCTGTTTTAAAGGGTAGGTAGATTAACATACCCTAAGTTTCTGATGAGATAAGTCATATTCTGATAATTAATCATTTAGAGAATGATAACAAAAAATTCTTGAAGATGTTTAAACAGTAAAATTTTAGAAAAGTCTATATCACTCCTTTTTTTAATGATGTATTTTTAAGATGGTGAATTACTCCTTAACTTGTTGAAAAGAATACTTTTTCCACCTCATAATGATTCACATAGAAAAAAATAACAGAGAATTTTTTCAGAAGATATACAGTTAATGAAATGATTTAAAATTTTGAAGAAATACTGTTTATAAGATAGATGATAGTATGTATATTACTGCCTAATTCTCTAATTTGAAAAGACAAAATCTTTTCCTATGCTATATAATATTGGAGAAAAACAATTAATTTAATATTTTAAAACATTCAAAAGTTAGAAATTTTTTTACAAATGGAATGTTATGTTGTATATTTTATTCAGTGAATTATTTCTAGAATTATTACTGAGAACAATTTTTAGTACTATTCAATCCTATTCAATGCAACTTCATCACCAGATGGTGAGGAAGTTTAGGATTGGAGAGATCTCCAACCCTAAAGTGAAGTTATTTAATTTAACAGAATCAATTGTCATTATCCAAGTTTCCACATTAAATTTTATGGTTATGCGTTAAATAATTCATGAAGTACAAAGACAATTATAGATCAGTGATCTATAATTCACATACACAAACATATGAATGAATATATTCAGAATTCTTCTTTAACCAAAATTTAAAATATTTAGACCTTAAGAAATTGAATTTCAAAAATTCAGGGAACATTTCTTTTAGTGATAATAAAAAATTCTCTCTGTTGTATTTATTAAAATCAGGAAAGAAAAAAATAAGCTATAATCTACAAGACAGCACTTATAAAAAGAACTTTTTTAACATCTGGCTGTAAGGGGACAAAATAAAAAAAATGTAACAAAATTTTTAAAGGACTACCACTTGTGTGGTTGTCTCAACTACTAATTTAGAAATAATCAACAAGTAGTCAGAGTAATGAACCAAAATAAAATAATCTCCTAATAAGAAGAATCAAAGTATTATTCCGACAAAAAGGATGTTCTTTTGACAGTGCTCTAGTGTTTCTTGTGACTATGATACATTTAAATTATTATGTTAGGCATAGAGAAATTATAAAGTTTTTCTGAGAATAATAATTCCGAGTATATAGGTATGTCCTTCAGTAAATCAAATGAAAGTATCACTTGCAGCAGATATAAGACTAAATGTTAATTGCTTTTTAATATCTTGTCCTACAAGAACTTAAACTCACTGTAAAAAAAAACAACAGGAACAGATCACAACTCACTCTTCCTTTCAAATGTGGCTTGGGATTTGTTATTTTTGAGAATAGCTGCTCTATATTCAGGAGTAATTTTATCTCATGTCAAGTTCTCTATAACAAGCATTCGGTTGAAGCACTGAATATAACATATTTGTATATATAAATGTATATACATACAGTCATGTATATTGGTAATCTAATAATAAAAGCAATTTTATAATTATATTTAAAAGAGTATTTTTTATCCTTATTAGTAGCTGCACTGAATGCTGTGAATTCAAATCATGGTATACCTACATACTTTCAACATCATGTATAATGACATGATACAAATCATATGCAAGCTACTAGTGAGTGACAAGAACATATGAGTCAAATTATTCAATAACTTAAGTATAAATTGTTTTTATCTTTTTGTCAACATTTAAATATTACTTCTTCTTCCATTTAATGTTGTAAAATATATATATTCATTAATTTATTTCATAAATAAGTTCAACAACTTAAAAAGAAAAATAACAGCACCATTTGCAACACCAGTTGGGAAGAACCTGCTCCATAAAAGAACCTGCTTCTGTTAAAGTCTTTTGGAAGCATTTTTAGAAGTATTTAAGAAATGAGTAGTTTCATTTAAATTTTAAACATTTCATCATGCTACTCTAATGAATTATCAGCAGAGCCGCTATACAACTTTGCTAATTTATTGTTGTATAGGATATTAAAAAAAAAAACCTTCTATTTTACATAATAATGTCTATTTTGTATGACAGTTTAAATAATAAAAATTAATGAACTAATTAAATAATATTAACAATTAAAAATCCACTTTACCAGCACATTAAGACACGACCAAGATCTTTCAACTACTTGAAAGTTTTTTTAATCAGAAATTAAAAAAAAACATTATATTTTTAATATAAATTAAAATGTAAAAACAGTCCTGACTGTCCGGTCCTAGCAGTATACTTAACTAAACTAACATTATACTCAGTCCTACTTTGAGTATACTGTTAGGACTGGACAGTCATGACTGTTTTTACATTTTAATTTATATTTTAAAATTTTTTGACTTCAGTATAATGTTTTTTTAACTCCTGATGATGGCTTTCAAGTAGCCAGAAGATCTTGGGTTTGTCTTAATGTGCTGGTAAGGTGGACTTTTAGATGTTAATATTATTTAAATAATTAACATATCAGTGGTACCAGGTTTGAGAAATTAAGTAATGAGCTGTTTAAGAGAAAAATAGTTGTTAAAATAATTAATTTACATGAAAATATTAGTTACAAAGATAAAGTTAGAAAGTTTAAACACATAAATGCAGAGTGATTTCATCTGGGCTGACCAAAGTAGTTTTGGCACTTCTAATAGTAAAATAAGGGGATAGCATACCTTAACAGTATGTCATAGAGCACAAAGCCAGTTACTTGTTCAACAATCCACTTCCACCCTACTCTTTCATCATTTCAGTTTTCTAAACCTTGATGAGTAATATTTAGATTTACTTTCATATAAATGTTGATAAAATAAACAGTAATTATAAAAAAAAGTTTAAAGGAAAAGTTATAAGGATTATAAAAGTTACAATTAAAAAAGTTACTAGCTAAAAAAAATTAGTAAGGTTTATTTTAAAAATAAGATTAAATCAGGATGCTGACAAAATCACAAAGTAGAAAAATTTTAAAAAAATAAGATTTCTTATTCTTTTCTTTTATTCTATTATTCTTTTTTTATTCTAAAAAAAATTTATTGAAATAATATTTAATAAAAACAATTACCCAAGAAAGACAGAAAACAACACAATTTATCAGAAATATTTCTAAGAATATTTTCCATCAAAAACTTAATTATTTCTCGTAAATAAAATAATTTGTATTATGAAATTATAAAGGAATATTCAAAAAAATATCTGAAGTCGTATAGATTGTTGGCAAACTCAACCAACCAGACAAGTTATCTCGGACTCCTTTGAACTATGCAATGTAATATAAATTTATAATGTAAAAGTACAAAGTGTCTGGACTAAAGGTATCCAAAAATAATGGTCTATATTTAGAAAACTGGTCGTCATAATATCATAAACATAGGTTTAATTGACAGGAAATATCGACGATATAATTGTCGAGATGTGGATCCCACAACAGAATGTTCAATGTATTCTTTGGTTTCACTTAGTAAGAATAGATTTGAATGTAGAAGGATCAACATTCCATTCAGTTTGTACACACATAACTGATTGAAATGTTTCAACCAAACTACGCATTGAACCTACAGTTGTAGGGTCCACATCTTGATTAACTACAATTGTATTGTTGAGTGTATTCCGCTGATCATGACAGTAAAAAAACAAGTTTTGGAGATATTTCATGTTAATTGAGCCTACATTTAAAATATTATGACAACCAGTTTTGTAAATATTGGCCATTACGTTTGGATACCTTAAGTTTGGACACCGTGTATTAAATTTCCGACAATTTTTTTTTAAATGGATGCACTTAATTTTAATTCTCTCACAATAGTTGATTAACAAGTAAACTTAAATTTAAAGAAAAACACAAGCTAGATAACTTATTTATTAAGTATAATTTCAACTTTATTTGCAGTCCCAAAAATTATACATCTGAATTCAATCCACAATGGAACTTTGGATGAGGTAATTGAGATCAACATAAAATAATGTTATTAGTTTAATTTTAAACTTCTGTTTAGTGAAAGGGAAATTTTATAGTAGGCAGTTCAATAACTCTACAAAAAATAAGTTCTGACTTCAAGTTTAGTCACTGCTAAAATCAAGACTCTGTTTTAGGATACATTTACAAACATCCTCTGTACTATTCCTAAATATTTTGTACATACTACACTTTCATAAGCAAATAAAATACATAAATAAAGTCTGAAATGCACTAAAATTTTTTTTAAAGCAGTTAATTGAAAAATAAACATAAATTTAATAGTAAATTTTTGTTCACTTAAATGGAATTGTCACTACCTGTACAGAACAGAATATCAGAACAAAAATAGATGCAGGCAACATTTATTTAAAAAGATAATAATAAAAATTAAATTTAAGGAACAGCATCTCTTGCTTTAAACAGTAGTAAAATAGACCATTATAACTATTTTTAACTCATTAATTGACTAATTGAGATCATTACAGTTAAGATGATATTTATTTTGTAAACATGATAAAAAAAGTGTTTACTTTCTTTCAAGCTATTCTATTATTCTAAACAGAAATAAAAAAACATTTTTTTTTAATGATTTTTCTTATTTATAAAACTTAATGAGAAAGCAATAAATGCTCATACTAACACAATAATTTTTATGAATTCTGAAGCTTTCTCACTATTTTAAACATTTATTTTTTCAAATCTGATCATGTTGATGTATAGCCTACACAAATCTATGGAATATTTTGTTTTTAAATTTACTTATAAAAAACTTAGCTATAACATATTCCTCTTAAACAGTGAATATTTAAAAACATTCCACTCAATGATATTTATTTTGTAAAAATAAGTTATAATTCCTGGTATACTTAATACAGCCAGATCCCGACCATGCAGGTGATTTTTAATATGCTTATTATTGATAATATATTATTAATATTCAAAGTTATAGGAGTGGTTATATTGAGGATATAGCTAGAAATTTTTCAGATGAACATCTGCTATAATAAAATAAAATAATTTTTTTCAGATGGAGAGAACGTAGAAATCAGTGATAACAAAACTTATTATTCAATTACTGATTTTGGTGAGACTCCAAAGACTGATAGAGAAATTTTTTTTTGCAAGGATGAAGAAATAATATAGTAATCTCAGAGATTTCTTTCTACTGAATTTTATGGAAGCAAAAAATATCTTAACACATTCGCTGATCTAAAGGCAATAGGAGAATAAGAATTAGGCACATTTGTTTTTTTAAAAGAATAAAATATCAGTATGACCCTAACTGTAGTTAAATGCACCAGTTAACATGCAGAAATATTACAAGTGAATTAAATTTACATTCCGTTACAATAAACATAATGTAATGTGAATTATATTTCATTAAAAGTGAAGTAATTACTTCCATAAACATCATACAAAACCAAGATCAAAGTTTGTAACTTTTGTGCTTGGAATTCTGTTTTTGCTGGTGTGAAAAGTTACAGTATCTGTTATATCTAGGTTTAGCCTATACTAGATTACTGAGTTGATCTGTTTTAGGAAATTTTATTTTCTTATTTAAGTGTAACAATAGTGAAACATGATTTAACAAAAATGAATGAAATGAGACACATGAAACAGCTAGAAATAAAAGAAAGATGCAAGTAAAAATTAGATTACACATTATAATGCAGTTTTCTACCTTAATGCAGGTCCTTTCCACCATATCTACCTTCATTCTCATTTATTTTTAACTTATTGAGTTTTGTTAGACCCAATTTTCTTGTAGGATATTGGTAAATTTTACTCTGTTTTGATCCTCTTTTCTTTACACCTTCTATTGAGTCTTTCAGCACTGTTATATCAATCCTTCTTTTCTCATACATATTTTGCTTTCTTATTCACAACTGTTTAGATCAAGCATTTTTCTCATTCATTATACTTCTTACTACTTCATTTATCAATTTTTCTAAAACCTTAATATTCATCAGCCTCATCTGTGACTTGTGCAAAAACTCTAAAAAAAACCTCTCTAAATGATTTTCATATGCCTCTAGCTTTCTTTATTCATTTTCCTGAGTGTTCATGTTATTAGGGATCACTTCAAATTTAACATTTCACTAGGCATTTCTTCAAATCTAACCCATCTTACTACACAATATTTGTTTCTTTTTTTTAATAATTGTTTCATTAACCATGTTCTGGTTTCTGTTTTTGTTTCCATTTTTGTAATCTACTGTTAATATGAGTAATGTGCTGTTTCACTTCTTTTAAGCATGTTTGTATTAATTATCTTAACTATTACTGAAGATCAGTATTAATTTTATTCAAAATTAAAGAATTTTGTATTAAACATTTTTTGCAAACATGTATATTAAGCTTCAAAAACCTTGACCTTTCAGGATTTAATCTTTTTTTGTTAAAATTTAATGTCAGTAATCTATTTTTTTTTAAATGAAAACTTATTATATGATTTAATAAAATAAACTTGTTATTGCAGAAGTTGAGTGAGACAGATGGACACTGTATGCTGTTAGCCAGCTCAAATTGATTACTATAATCTATTCAAAGCATTTTGATAAACTGAATTGGTTTTATAAATGTTTTATTTTAGAGTTTCAAAAACAAACAAATTCACTATAGAACTATAAGGAAAAAATTTTTATCAACTCATTCTTTTGAACATGCAAAATATTAATTAAACAATATTCTTTATCTGTACTAAGGCATGAACATAAATAAAAGTGGGTTCATAAATACTAAATAAATTAGGCATTAATTTTAACTACTATTTATGGAAAGATTTAAACAACTGAAGGTTAAGTTCAATATTTATTTATTTGGATCCCATTAAATATGTTCATTCTCCTTCGAGCATTTCAAACACTGACATAAGTATATATATTTGAAAATTCATTGCATCCTTGAACTACAGTGTTTCATAAATAGAGAAAGATAATTTTTATAAAGATATAATATTTAGAATATTGTTTCCTCATATGAATATTATCTAAATGACATGTAAGATTAATCCATATTCTTTTGACTAATTATACACTAATATTTTTCAATCATAAATTAATACAACACAGTCACATAACTTAAAGTAACAAAAAAAAAAAAAAAATAAGAGAATTAAAATAAATGGATAAAAATTAAAAGTCATTGCATATAATGTGAATGAGAATTTAGCTTTCATTAAATTAATTTTAAAACATATTTTTTATTTAACTATTATATTCAAGGGAAAAAACAGCAAAACTATTTTTTGAGATAATCTTAAATTGACTGTAAGCAGAGTAGATTATTTTTCAATATATTGAAACTCTAAATAAATTACTTTTCATTATCTTAATGACTGTATAAATTAAAAAAAAAAAAATATATATATATATATAATTGCCACAGATAACATGTGTTGGCATGAATATTATTATTATTATTATTTTTATGATTTTTAAATTTTTTTTGTTTTAGAGCAGAATAAATTAATTTATTTTTGTTTATAAAGACACTCAGAGTTTTTTATTGGACCTTACTTATTTAAAGTAAAAATTTTCTCATCCAGTATTTTAAGACACTTAAATTCATGAAAGATTTTGTTTTACTTAATGATTGAAGATAAAATTATACATATCTATTATTTTCTTAAGAAATTTAATTTAAAAAAAAAAAATATCAGAAAGATTTTCAAATATGTCAAAATATTATCATTACTGTACTTATGTATATTACTCACATAAGTGTGAGTAATATACATTCGTCAAAAGTGCAGTTAAAGATGTATTTTCAGTAAATATTATATGGTTGATAGAGATTGTTATAAAGCTAAAATGACTTGTAGACAAATTGGGAAATAATCTGTAACAAACTTCTTTTATTATCATTTGATCTAAACCTCTGAATTCTGGGTTTTATTAAAAACACATTTCTAATTTTCATTCTACCATGACTACAATTAAGGAGCTTTCTTTTTCATCTTGGCTTTCATTGTAACACGATTTTTCATGTATAATCTCATAATATCACTTTATACTGCAAAAACAGAGCTCTTGCAGTAAACAAGTTAAACTACTTTAATTGCACAAAGTTTGCTTTCCATAAACAGGATACAACTTCAAACAAAAATTCAAAGAACATGTAAAACCACTCCACATTACATAGAAATAGTATTGACCAATTATTACATCAAAATAACACTGACAAGTAACATTAACAACTAAAATATTACAAATAAATAAAAAGAACCAGTTCCTAATAATAATTTAAATACATAAACTCTGTAAATGGATAGGAATAGGTTAAATCTAATATGCTTTTAAAAATGTCTATTCATTTTATGCCTTGGTTTTTATATTTTCATCAGAAAGTGTATAAAACACTTTATACACTTGTCTTTAAAATGCCTGCTGGTACATGTTATGTTAGAAGCTTTAATAAGAAGGGAAGACTAGATAATTCAAAACAGAAAATCAATAGGTTAGGGCTAGTTATAATATGAACCAATAAAGAAATGAACAAAATTATTGATTATAAAATCATAGGGTAATTAATACAAAATTTAAAACTGGGAATGCAAAAGCAGGAATAATAATGAATAAGTATAGGACAATGAGTTTTTATTTGAAATATCAGTGAGATAATTATTTTTATCAAGATAGATTCTAAATCCAAGGATATAACAATATTAGAAATAATATGCCACCCACATATTAGAAGATAAGCAGGTAGAAAGTATATGCCAAGAAATAAATTATCTTATGAAATGTGTAAAAGGAGAATATTATTTGATGGTAATAGGAAACTGGAAAGCTGCAGTAGAAGGACGGGGAGAGAAAGTAGTCGGGAAAGTATGAGGCTACATTAAAGAAATGGGAAAAGAACTACAGTTCAGAATTTTGTTCAGAACTTTGTATAAACTAGTGAACATCTAGTTCGTTAGATGTGAACACCTAGATCATTTAGTTCACACTAGAGCAAGCATAAACACCTTGATAAAAAAAAATTATTAAAAAAATACCTATGGAGGCTATCAAAAGAAATGAGAAGGTGTCAGATATACTATATAATGATTAATCAATCATTTTGAAATCAAATTATAGAAAATACCTAAAAGCAGACATTGTTTCTGATCATAATTTAGTTGTAAAAAAACTTAAGTTGAAGGTTAAGAAACTTAAGGAAAAATTAAAACAGAAATGAGATACAGAGAGACAAAAGAGAAAAGTTTTTGTTAAAATTTGAAGAAATACAGATACAGGGAACACAGTATATCTGAAGTGAGTTATATGTTATTTAGTTATTAAAATTGCAAAGGATGAGCAAACTTGCAAAATAAAAACAGACTGATTAAGTAAGGAACCCTTCTATGCTGAAAAGAAGCCTCTTAGTAAAAATTAGAATGATTTTGTTAAAAATGTTTATGTGGAGTTCAACAATTCATAATAAACTTTACTATTATAGCAGGAAGGAAAAAAAGTGAAGCTTTAAAACTTAGTCTAATAGGATGTTGGGAATTAGGTGGGTTTTTAAAATATGAAATATGAAGAGTTAATAAAATACAACATAAAATATATTTTAAGACAAATAGGAGAGAAATGAATTTTATGCCAGAATCTTGTGAAAAGACAGATTAGCTTTGTGGAGCATTAATAAATTTAGTAAATTTGATATTAGCTGCAGCAGAAGCCTAAAATCAGAATTTATGAAGCAGACAGCAAGAATAGTAGTAATTTTGTAGTATTCACATTGAAGTTAAACAATTAAAAAGGAAAGTAAAGAATGGTAGATGATATTTTCCTTTTATTTAACATTTAATATATTTGTCAAAAAAACTTTTTTTTCATTTATCTGTAATTGTACGTGTTGACTTTTAACTATTTTTGGGGTGCTGAATTCAAAACTGTTTCAGAATTTCTGTAATACACATTTTTCTTTAGATACATGCAATTTATTTACCAATAAATGAATAATCACTGTGAAATCAATATTTAAAAAGAAATTATTAACATGTACTCATTTAAAATTTGTTTAAATTAACTAAATTTTTCTTTATTCAAACACATACAAACTGAAATATAATCAATTTTAAAATAACAGTTTCTAAAAGTCTAAATCATTGGAAATGTCTTTAAAATAATGGTTTTTTTAAAGTTTAAATCACTGGAATTATCTTACTTTTCATTTTTAATATGTTGACAAACAATGTTTGATCAGTTTCTCTAAAGAAAAACATACAACAGTCATCTATCATTCCAAGGTTCCATTTTCCGTGGTACTGGTTGGTGCTCCATGGTCAGAACACTCTTCTAGCTCATCAATGACAGAGCCCAAATTTTCAGGGAAAATGGTTTTAGTGTAGGAAATGAATTTTTAATTATATCCTACATCCTAAATGCTTGTAGTTTTCTAACAGCTTATTAACCAAAAGAACATAGTTTTCATCTTTTCTGTTACCTAAAAACCATCATCTACCTTTGAGGACTTTCGTACAGCTAGTTCACATTCATAGGTTTACCATCAAAATTTGAGTCCTTTAGCAATTTCTTTATTTGCGGGCCGATAAATATACCCTCCTTGAGCATACCATTAGTCAATTTAGGAAAACTTATTTTTAAATGATTAAATCCGGGTCCATCTTTGTCTAGTGCCTTTACAAAAATGTTAATACTATGAGTCTTGAGTTTTAAATGAAGTGGCAGCAGCATGATTTTACTACTCTCAATTAATGATAAATGTTTTAATTTTTTTTCACCAGCCACAAATTTATACAGCAATGGCCATTGTTTTACTTGGTAATGACTTTTTGTATCACAACTATCCCAAAGACAAAGAAAACAACAATATTTTGTACACCCACCTTATTAAACCAAGAAATAACGCAATAACTTTCGGATCACTGCAGACTTGCCACAAATGCTCTTGTATTTTACTGCTTCTTATATTTATACCATAGTTTCATACTTGTCTTTCATGTTGACGGCATGAGCTAATGGAATGGATAGTAGTTTGTTACCATTATGCAATAAAACTGCTTTCATCCTAACTTTAGAAGAATCAATAAAAAGATGTCATTCTTTAGGAATATGCTGAATTCCAAACTCTTTCATTAGTACAAACACACAATTAATTTTCCACTGTAAAATAAGTTGAAAAAGTTTTATTTTGTGTTCTAAAAGTAGTAACGTTTGTTTTTTTCTGCTAAAAGATTCCAGTGTTGCAGTCTATACCCACAGATGTTCAGCTTACTGCTTTGATAACTTTAAATCACGAACTAAATCAGTAAGTTCATGTTGCTGAATTAAATTGTGAGATTTTTCAGATACTGAAAGAAATTCTGTATTCAATATAATTTCAGTCAGTTTCATTTTCAGATTGTGTTTCTAGAAATGTTGGATTAGATGGTGCTACAGATGCAGGTCACTCCTCTTCGTGAGGTATCAGCTTCAGGGCTGAGGATACATCTATATATTTTAGAACTTTCTATTTTTGAATGAAAATCCAAATATATTTGCTGTACAAAAGTAACAGTTGGTCAAAAATGATCCTTAGGTTCATGACAAACCATTAGTACAGCAAATAGCAAACAGCATGGTTCTTTGTTTCCCCTTCGACCATTCAGTTAAAGTTACTGAGTACGATATGGAACTAATATGGAACCTCCAGATTTTATCTTTATCCCTGAGGGTACAATCAAAATAGAATTTATAAGCTGTTTCTATCAATTCAGAAGTAGTCTTTGTTTGAGATGCAGCTTTAAATCTACCACAGATATTACAAAAGTTTTTGTATGGATGATTTCAACTCCACAAACTTTTACATATAATATGTTAAACCAAATAAAAATGAGAAAAATCACTTCTCTATAATAAAGAATTGATGAAAATATAGCAAAACATTAATAACTTTATGAAACACATCACCGAGCATAGACAAGTGAAATTAGACTGAATAAGATTTTAAACTCTGTCGTAGGCAGTGACATGTCCATATGAAACCATCATACATATATGTCTGTTCATGTCTACTTCTCATGATACAATCTATACGTTCATTTATTTTTTCTTTATTAAGCATGTATGCATTTTGTATAAAAGTAAAAACACAGAAAATATTCTTAATTGTAATCAGTAGTTGATCATTTGTTTATTATAAACAAATTTCATAAATTTAAAATTTGTGTAAAATCTTTACGTGGTAACACAGTTTCAGTAGTTTATTTGAAATCAACACCTAAATTATAGTGAGAAAAGTTGTGTAATATGGTAGATGATAAAAATTTTATGTAGGCTAGTGTTATCTTTCAATTTTTCAAAAACTAACAGCGATTGCTTGATCAACAATCCAGCAGTATCATGGCTGTAAACTGATGGATCACTTTCCATGTAACTGAAATTGTGAAGAACTGTTATAAATTGAATTTGGCTCAATTATAACAATAGTAATTTAATTTAAATTAAGCTTTAGAGTAATATATTTAGAGGTCTCTATACACAAAACACATGGGATGATTTATGGCAATATTGAGAGTACATGAGGTTAAAAACTGCATGTTGAGTTCCGATGTGACAAACATTATAGGAAACTTTCATATTAAATTAGTGCATAGCTTTCATATGACAGCCGCAATGGTTATAATACTTATAAGAGACATAATAGTTACAGTTATGATAGCTATAATAGTTCATACATTAGGTATAATAATTTATTTTGTCAATGTGATGGGTGAGGAATTACAAACTTGTAAGCAAATTATCAGATGTTAAGAAATATAATCTACAATTACTTAAAAATTTTCTTCACCATTACTTTGTAGTGAAATGAGCTCACTGGTGTTTATCACTTGTAACACTTAGGAAATGAATTTTCTGATGTATTGCAGCATCCACCTTATTAATCACTACATACTCCTTGGCAATCTACTCCAGGAAGATATAGAAAGTAGTAATAATAACAAAGAAGAAGTATAATTCAAGATAAACATAAAATAATAAAGAATAAACAAATATCCTATTCATCTGCAATTGATAAATTAAAATATCATATTGAGTTATTTATATTTTGCAGGATTTATATCAATTGTTATAGTTCATTTTTAATGGATTGCAATTATGATTAATAAGTGAAGAAAAGCTGTAGCTCTAATCATACATAAGCCCTTTAGTTACCATTTCTATTTCACACAAATGAAAGAGTATGCATTTTATATTAAGAAATTTGATCAGTATAAATTCACATTAGTACAAATGTAGAATTTATTTTATCTTTATTACAACATTTAGCATGTAACTACCTAATGTTACTTGAATAAACCAGTTTGGAAAGTAGAATTATATGGAAAGTGCAAGCAGAGAAAACTTCTTAGCTTTTAAAGTAGCTCATAGCTACGGCGATTAATGAAATTCTCTTTAAAAAATATATACAGCAGGTTGAATAAAACTTTCACTATAGTTTATAATAAAAAATTAATTTAAATGAGTGCCTTTAGTCAAGCAAGTTATATTCAAAAGAAAACCATTGTCAGTAACGAATTAAATATTAATATAATATTATATTAATCACAGTCTGATATTAGATCAGACTGTGATTATTTTGAGAATAAATAAATAAAATTAAAATAAATCTGGTAAAATTATAAGTGATTAGTTTATAAAAAATTGTAAATCCAAAATAGGGATGGAAAATTTAATTTTCCATCAATGTTAATGTAATGTAATATCATTCTTAATATAATATACAGTATCATTCTAATGCTAGTTTATTCCTTAATTTTTTTATTATAAAATCATCAGGTCTTTATTACAGCAATTATGCTTTATAAATAGTTGATGGTAACTGATATTCTAATTATTTACTTTGAAATAACCATTAACATAAATATATTATAAAGGACATTTGTGCTCCCATTTTATACTTCAGATTATTTTAATGTAAATTTTTTATTTTTTTTAATAGAATTTTGGTATCAAATCATGTTCATCGACCAGAATTTTTATTTCTCAGAATTCATACGTGAATTTTTAAATTATTTAATAATTCTGGAAGACATTTAAAAATAATAATTGAAATAAAATACTGTGGTAACAATAACAACATAAAATTAAAAAAAAAAAGAATGTACTTCAAGTAATCTACATCATTTGCATTGTATAACAGTTTTATATAAGTAAATGGCTTCGGTCCTATCACTGCAATACCATAAAATTTAAAATATTAAAATTTTTTGTATATTTATAATTTCCTTACTTTATTCTATCAGAACCACAATTTAGAGCAAGTATTTATCACTTTCATAATAGGGGTAAGCAAAAAGAGAAAACTTATTAATCAAACAATAACTGTCAAATTACAATAAAATTGATAATTATTTCTATAAAATTCCTTTTATACAATGGAAATTTTCCATATTTTCAGAGGTACTAGACATTTTTTGAGAGCGAATGGTTGAATTGACAACTATTGTACATGAAACCACTTACTGCATTTTAAAAAATATAAAGTTAGACTACGAGTCTGAATTAGATAGACTCTCCATACTTAAACATTAATTAAGGAAACTTAAGAATCTCTCGTAAAAAAGTTGTTCATGTTTGTACCTTTTTCTCGACGACTGTTTTCACTGATTTTTATTTTTTCAAAATTCAGTACCTGACAGACATAGATAAACACATGTACTTTTTTCTTTCTTTTTGTGGTATATATGTTAATCTGAGAACCTATTATTTAAAAAGCAATCTGAAGACCAGTTTAAATTTGTTAAAAGTGATTTTTTAATTAAAATTATTATGACATATTACAATTAAGTTATTTATTTTAAGTAGGTCAGCTACAAACACTGCCTTCCCATTTTCTTTCAGTGTTCTATCTGATTCTTCCAGCATCACAAGGAGGAAGGTAACTTTTTTAAGAATCATTGCCCAGTTCTTGTTACCTTAACAAAATAAAATTATTCAAGGAATTAAGATATATATGTAACTTAATGTGTTTAATAATTAATACTGATGTTACCGACAATTATGATATAAACATGTACATTTTTAATTACGTAAATTTTAACCAGTAAGGAAATAGTACACTGACCTTGGATTAACTCTCACTGTAGTATTACCATAATATGAAACAAACGACATTAACAGCCTTGGAGCAAAAACTACACGAGTAAACCCAATTAGTAACGCTGAAATGTGATACGTATTTACTCGTAAATAATAAATACCTATCGATTACGGACCCGAATAACTAACGTCAACAGTAATCAAATAATTTTTATTCAATAATTATTGTCGAAGTAAAGTAAAGTTGACATTTATAAGATCCTTTTACGCATGTAATTTCTTCCGTGTTGTTAGGAGGTTATCTGTTTTATTTAAATAAATTATCTCACCGTTTAAAAGTTTTTGATTTAATATTCAGCACAATGCCCTTATAACCCGTGCGATAAAATTCGGATAACAAGAGTAAAAATATGGCTTATATATAAAACGGGATGTTAATAAAGTTTATATTTACCAAACATAGAAATTTAACACATAATAAAAAAAAACAATTTTTAATAACAGAAATCACTCTTCATATCACACACATTAAAAATTATCTATTTTACTTTTTATCAGATAAACTAGCTGTTTTTTTTTTTTTTTTTTTTTGTTTTTTTTATTAGATAATCTGTAGTAGAAAATGTTAATAAATATTAGTCAAGTTTTTAGATACTACAAATCGGTTACAAAATAATTGAAACTAAAATAAAATACTTTAATATTCTCCATTGCACCAAGTGTAATGAGAGAACAACAAAAATAAAAACAGAAAGTTTCAACTTACATTCATTTTTGTAGATTAAATTCTTTATCATCAAAGAAACATAAAGTTACTGTTAATAAATAATGCAAGAAAAAATTATAAACCACAAAGCAATCGCTAGAAAGGCATCCGCAGTAAAAAATTATAGAATTAACATTATAGGTCAAATCTGTGAATCTAACCGCTTATCTTTGTTTCATAACGTACTTTTTTAACGATATGTGCAATTAGTTATCAATCAATAATAAAAACATTAAATTATATATTACATTAGAATCATATTACTTTATAATGAATCGCACGTTAAACAAAAATAATTATTATCGTTTTTGTTTTTTAACACAATAGCCAAAAAAAGTTCAAAGTTTAGATCTCAGAATCCGTTTACTGTTCTATAAGAATAAAAACAAAGAGTTGTAATCATAAAAAGTTTTTATCATTCTAAAAAGAATGCATTCATTACAAACAAATTTGAATTACTGATATCAAAACAAATAAATTCAGAAAAAAATGCTCAAGGTTGGGTAAAAATAATCTGAGATCAACGGACTGGTTTAACTAGCTACAAAAACTTGTTGTAAGGGTATGTTTACATTCTTCCTGCTTTATGTAAAAAAAATTCTTTGTTCGGTTTGTCGACAAATGCCAGAAAATTAATAAAGCCGATAATTTATTAATGCAAAGTACAAGGTTTTTTTTAAATAAAATGTATGTTACAAATGGATCTATTTATTTATAATTTAAGTTATTTATTTATAAATTTATCTATGTTTCTTCTGAAGTATAATTTAATCATTAGTTGCCATAGATCCTTTTCTCAAATGTGATAAAAAAGAATAAAAAACGTAGATGGTAGGTTATCACAGAAAAAACAATTGTGTAAAGATTATTACGCTAAATGTATAAAATTATAAAAAATAATTTTTAAATTTTGTCACCTTACTAGCACCAAAGGTGTAACGTATCAAGATCTTTCAAACCATCAGAAAATTAAATTAACCATCAAACGGTATCATATCAAAATCTTTACAACTTGAACTATCATATGTAGAGCAATACATTATTTAAAAATAAAGAAATTTAAATAATTAAAAATATTGCCGATACAAATGGATATAATACTTAGAGTAAATAAGTAATAAAATTACTACTTTAAACAATACAAAATTATTACTAGAAAAAACCGAAAAAATATATTTAAAAAATGAATATATACCATACAGTCAAAAAATTGAAAAATTTTACAAAAAAAATTAACACACCAGCTTATGCTAAAAAAAATAAATCAAATAATTTTTTAATAAAAATTATAATAAAACATTAAATAGAAATGATTCTAACTTTAATAAACATATATCGGTATGATCAACCGTAAATTTCCCATTCACGCAAAGGAGCACATTAATAGTATTAAAAATAACAAACCCGAAAATTCTAATTTTGCCAAACATATCTTATATAATAGTCATATATTCATACTGTACATACAATCAGAATACTTTTATAAAAATTTTAGATATTTCCTATAATTATTTTAATAAACATAATTTAAAAAAGTTTTACATATATAGCAACAATAAAAATTTAATTAATGAAAAAAAATGTTTAAAGAAAATAAATTATTTAAATATGTCCTAAATACAATTATAAAGGGATAATAATCATAAAAAACTAAATTATCATATTTGTAACATGGTTTCCTTTATTTGTATTTTATACCACCAGAATTCACCATATTATCTTCAGTATACTATTGACATTCATGACTGAATTCAGTCATGACTGTATTCTCATTTTAATTTTTGACTTATTTTAATATTTTTAATCTCCTGATGATGGTTTTAAAATACCGAAAGATCTTGAGACGTTACATCTTTGTTGCTAGTAAGATGAATTAAAGTTTTTAATTATTTTTTATTATTTAAATACTAGCGGAGACCATGTTTAAGAAATTTATGTATAAAATTATTTTAAAAAAAGTTTTAGTTTAATTTAAAACATTAAAACCTACATACTAAATTCAAATACTACAGGGGTAGTAAAATAAAAGTAGGGACTTTTATTTTGTTTTTTGGAGTTCCTGAGTCATGAAACGTCAAAAAATACAAAATAAAACCCAACGTTATTTTTTGAATGATTACCATACTTTTCTTCTTGCTTCATAATTCTAGAGTTAAAATGCCAGGAAAGTAAAAAACAAAGTATAATTAATTTATTTAAAAGAAGTAGTCTTGTTTTTATTACTAAGAAAACATTCTTATTCTCCTTTTGATCTCTTGCAGTAAATAACTGAAGGTCAGTACTTTTGAGGAACAAATATTTTCCTTAATTGCTTCATTAAAAAAATTGTTGAGAATATTTATTATCTGACTCAGTGGTGTAATTTACTAACTTAATTAAATTTCATTGTATAAAAAGATGGACATAAAAATATATGGGAAAACAAGAACACACAAGTCACTCTAAGCAATAGTACCATAAAACTTTCTTAAAAATGAATAAACAAAATGAGATAATTGAATTTTGATTTTATTGTATATAGTTATCCGTAACCTTTTGTCTAGGGATTTTTTAGCATAAAAGAACAGCAAAATGAAATAACAGCTACGTTAAATATTTTTTAATATATACGTTTAAAAATACACATGCTGGTATATGTTTTATCTTCACATAAACTGTAAATTTATTTTGTAAGAGGTGTGTTCGTTCATCTTTGGCTTTACAAATGACACACTACTTTTTAATACAGTAAAGTAATAATCTAAAAACGTATTACAATATTACAAACTCCACTCCGTATTATGAAGGCCGTGAGATGTCTTCTTACAGAATACAGAAAACACGGTTTTTATAACTCTCCGTAAAGATAAAGAATCAGGGAGCAGCTTTGAAACATCCCCAAATAATCAGCTACAACTAGATCGGGAGCTTTATCTATCACTCAGAATTCAAATAAAATAAATGCAGGTTTATCATTACAGTTTCTGTGTTGTGCTTACCTCGATATATACACTTTTTGTCGAGTAGAAACGAATCGCATTCCGATCAATACTATTCATTATTGATATCTTCTAAAAATAGAAATAATTTTTCCAGTGAAAGTAAGTTCGGTAAATATTCGCCATATCATGATCTCATCTTTGATATCTACATTATTCTCTACACAAAACGATGTAGAGAAATTGTATATTTTGGTGTAATTAATCTTCTTAGAAAATTTTTTTCTTGATAAATTAATTTTTATTTCACCAAAGATGCTTTGAAGCTTTGCAATGGAATTTCATAGCGTATAAAAAGTGCCATAACTGATCGGGATACAAACTCATTTCTTGTCGATGTTCATTGTCTGAAATATTGTTAAAAGAGTGCGCAGGTGTCATTGTTGGTTCATTTCTGATGATCTACAGTAAATTCTTAATTGGCACAAAAATATCCCCTCTTCATTCCCATTTCAACACTAATCACAAAACTATATCTGATCCTCAATTGTCAATGCTAATTTAATGGATATGGATTAGCACGAATGGGATAAGGAGAATGAGGAGTACGAAAATTTTATTTTTGTTGTTTTTTAATTTTATTATATTTCAAAATCTTGTGATTGATTTGATGTGTTTGATATTGTTGTACGATGTTCCTTTCTATTAAAAAATTTTTTTTGAAATTTGTGCTCCAAATAGATTTTTCTCCATTGACATTGACTGGAATCTTTTGCTATAACTTCGGTTAGAACTAAGCTAATGTAGTGAGTTTTGTTTTGAATTGTGCACAACTTCCCGCTATTTTTTGATTACATTGTGCCGCTGAAATACAGTCGGCTGTGAATTTCTAACGAAACCATACGGCTTCGTTGGCTCTGCATTGCCTTATTGTTTACAGGTTAGAATCTTCGATATTCTGTTTGTGAAAATTGTTGCTGCTGCTTGTTACTTGTGATATTTTTTAAAAAGCCTAGACACAATAATCGTGTTTAAAAAAAATTAAAACCGTTTCGTATACTAATAAAATATGGTAGTATCGTGAATGAAAGTATAGTACTGATTCAATTCAATGTGAGAATTCAGATAGTGCCTTTGAAATTAGTATGCAGACCTCTCAACCAAATGTGAGCCCTTCAAGAAGAAGATTTTTGGTAGCTGATTATAGCAGTTTGGATAACAAAGTAATATAAATGTAATTGTACCTGTAAATTTATTATCCAAAGCCCTCACTCAGAATGTTCTTTGCAAAAGCTGTAAAATGGGAAGCATTATAGCAGAAACTTATGAACAGAAAGGCCTAGCTACTACATTTAGTTGTATTTGTAAAATCTGTGGCTTTAAGATTAGTTTCTCTAACACCATTAAAATTGAAGCTGATGTATAGAATAAAAATGTTACCATGAGTGAAATGAATTTGAAGTTTCCTTATGACTTGAGATCTGTCAGCAAAGGTCTTACAACCGATCAAAGGTTATGTGGCATTATGAAACTTCCTTAGCCTCCTGATAAGTTGAAGTATTACACAAAAATTCTTGGGAATTCTGTAAAACATGGTGTTCATGATAGTATGAAGGAAGCAATTGAAGAAGCTGTTGTTGAAAACAGCTTTGACTGTGGGAGTGAAAACCGAAATTTGCCAGCCGGTTTTGATGCAACATGGGAAAAAAGAGGTCATCAGTCCCTGAATTCAGTTGTGTCAGCTACTAGTATTGAAAAAGGTAAGATATTGGATATAGTCATATTAAAAAAATACTGTGATTTTCTGGAAAAAAAACAACCATAATTGTAACTATATTGCTAATTACCAAGGCAGCAGCGGAGGGATGGAAATGGCCAGCATTATTAAAAACATATATTAGCAATCAGTAGAAAGGGGTAATGTTAAATATATCAACTATTTAGATGATAGTGATTCCAAGGGATATTTATCTGTAGTTGAAGCAAGACCATGTAGGTATATACAGATAAAAAAATTGAAGTGTGTAAATCACATTTGGGGGCCACTTATTGCAATAAGTGGCCCACCAATGATGAACCAAATGGTCACAGGTTGTGTCCTAAAGGAATAAATATTTAGTGTACATATAATTATCACTTTGTAGATCCTCAGCAACCATCTTATAAACCTTATCATAGACGATTTTGAAAGTAATAAAACCTGATTTTCAAGCTTTATCAAACTGTAATTTATTGAGTAAATGCATTCATGGAAATACACAAATTGTAAATTAATCTTTCAACCGTGTAGTGGACAGTGCTTTTGAAAAATGTATTTATAATAAGAAAACTCTTGAATTTGACAAGTATGAGGCTGTGGCTAGATTCAAAAAAGGGAACATTAGTTGTTGTGATGTTATTCATAGACTTGGACTTCAACCTGGCTATTTAATGGTAAAGACCGTGAAACAACTTGACACACAATGAATCCAATAAGCTGAAAAGTCAATTTCATATTATGAGAGATTAGCTAGAAGAGAAAAGAAGGTCGCGAAGACAAAGATGGAGGAAGAGGAATGGAGCTAGCCTGTTTTGAGATAGGAAAAAGTTTATTTTACTTATGCTGTATTTTTTTTGCAATTTTGAGAGTTCTACGATTTTAGCACACAAGGAACATTTTCTCAGAAACCATTTGACCAGTCAAACCCAAATTATCAGGCATGTATTTATATATACACAAACACATTTTAACATGAGATATTTATTAAAAACAGTTTCTGTATTTTTTAAGCAGTTAAACTGACCAAAATTTAATACATGTAGCACTAGAATGAAAGAACATTTTCATTTATTTTTTAAATAAAAATTTAAAAAAATTCTTGTTAAAATATGTATCAAGAATGGAGTAAACAGCACAAAAAATTTCATAATAATCAGACTAATATAAACTGAGAAAATGTTCCCTGCGTTAATATGAGGAAGCTAGGTCAGAAACAGAACTCCTGATTCCTGTTAAGTCTGCTTGGTCATCTTTCTGAATCCAGTTTAATCTCAAACATTTCATGACTAATATTTTTCCTACTCCTATAAGTTTTTCACTCCAACACTAACTTCCAGTGGTGTAACATAGTTTTCAGAGAATGCTTTGTTCTTAGTTGCACAATTCTCCGGAAATATAGTGTTGGTTTTTTATAACCTTCTTACCAGTTTCTTGTAATCTCTTCGCTTCCATTTCCTCACAGAACGTATTAGATCCATCGAGGAATTATCAATTCTTATTATTAGTCGATAAGTTTCTCGCCGTTTAGTACTGAAAAAACTATTAGGCTTCATTACTTCAACATAATTTAAATTTTGATTGATAGGTACGATTTTTATCTCCAAACACTACTTTAGCAATTCCCAAAATCAATTCTGTCACTTCCATCTTCTTAGAGGTGCTAGAAGACTTTAGGCGAACTTTTGACACGGATAGGTGGCGGTAACCTCGTTTGTAAAAAAGCTAATTTAAAAAATTCGGAATTTTAAATTAAGTTTTAAACTTAAACTGTTTTGGAATTTTCAAAAACTCAATAAAAAAACATAATTTTTTTTTATTTTATCAGAAAATAATATTTTCCGTAAGAATAAAATTTATCATAATAACAACTTGTTAAACATGCCTTAATATTACCTTTCAGTGACTTAGTAATTTAAATAAAGCTATTTTATCTTCCGTGAATAATCGTTGATTGTTTATTAGTTAAACATATTTACAGTACTGCATAATAAAACAGTTTAAATGTACATTTCAGGCGTCAGATGTTTATAATCACTCTGTGATGTTTTAAGATCTCATCTCGTTTACTTCGTGTATTTACTACCGTTAATGTGCTATCACTGATAAAAGTATTCGCTTTATTTTATTATGCCCCATTAACACTGTTTGTTATAATCTATCTACTTACCACCTTCTGAATAGTTACAGTGTTTTTATTAATTGAATTCTCGGGATTTCGGGAGTTTTTTTTCAATCGTCACAGATTCAAATAAGGAATGTAGGTCTAATAAAATCAAATGTTTAAAATACGGCTTTATTCTCTAACCGACAAACATCAGTGTGTCTAGTTTACCAACATGAATTTTCCATTAAATCTGTGAAACTTAGAAGGACAGTTAAAATGCATAAGAAAGATAGATACAACTTATTTTCAAGCTCTTGAAGACCAATTTCTTGAATAGTCGATGTTTTCTTCCACGTTAAAACAAAAAAAAACATATACATATGTTACAAAATTTCACTATTTATTAACAAATCCAGAAAACCACATATTCCTAAAGAGTTAATGTTGCCAGCGGTTTGTAAGATTTTGCACCAACGATGAATCTGATGAAACAGAACGATAGGATGCCATCATGGTAGATGACTTTTTTCAGTAACTGTGTGACCAGATCCAGCGGAATCAACTAATAAAACTATTGTGACGGAGAACATTTTCAGTAGTTAATTTAAACGTTTATAATTTGGTTTTATTGTCTGATTTTATTCGTTATTTTTCTAAAAAAAATTAATTCTTTTGTTTTTAATACTGAAAATTATATTTCTTTTAATACCTAGTTAAAATCTGCCATATTTCAAAATGTTTTGTTTTTAATAAACTTCCAAATTCTTACGTTGTATTCAGTTTCTGTGGACTTCATTCATACCATTTTACGCAGAATCAAATTGTCTACAAGTTTTGCTTAAAACTTTTATTTATTTATTATTAATTTAACAAGGTTATTAAACGCTAACATAAAGTAATGTAATCTTCGACACCTATTCTTTTGTGTTTTACCCCAGATTTCTAAAATACTACTAAAAATACAGCTCTGGAATCTGTTTTTTTTTTCTCAACTTTTTATGGTCATATTTCGACCTGAAATTTATTGTTTTGTAAGACCACTAAATTTATCCCTTAATCTGAGTCATAAGAATTACAATGTGGCTTAATTTTACCGAAGGCGAAGAACTCGACGAAATCTTTCGCCAGCCAACAGTGGCTAACGAAGTATTTTCGAACCTATGTTTAAATGAAATTTCCTATTTATTCTCACCATTAGAACATGTCCTGGGAATTTGTTACATTCTTCGTGAATCACTGTGTATATCAGCATCAGCAACTAAGTCAGCTCCGTCGAATTTAGGGCGTCATCGTGGATTTTTTGGTTACTTATAAAAGTCAGTTCCGAATGTATTGCTGTGTAACATAAAATTTAGCAACAAAAAATCTATCTATTTAGATTTGTGAAATCTAATTCCATTATAGATTTATAAGTTTTCATTAGAATTTTATTAATGGTAGAAATTGATTTACCTAATGAAATTAGTTTCTCATTGCAATTCATAACAGCAATTAAAAAAGTTGAAAATAATCTTCACAGCGATAAAAAAACAATTTTTCGAAGACAAAAATAAAGAATTTTCAAATTTGTTACTTAGTACAGGAGTTAAGTGGTGCCTGTACGATTCAGTTTTATAGATTTTATGCTTCTGTTTTCGTTATATTACAAAATATAACATTTTTAACATGAATTACGGACTGTTTGAAAAGGTTTCTGATCACATTTCCATCGTCGTAGTTAGTAAAGGGTGATTTTTGTGTTGGTATAGATCTTTTAAAAAAAAAATAAAAGACCCCACTGCAAATAATTGGAGAAGGTGATTTAAGGTAACCGCTTAATAATATTATGCAAAATGTAGGAAAAACAATCATATCGCATTAAGTTCTTCCTTTACGTTATTTATTCTATACTGAAATAGTTAATGTTAATTAAAGTGGGTTACTTGTGTTATTAGTGTTTACTTAATTGGTTAAATAATTATTGAAGGTGTTAAAAGCTATTCAATTATACTATTTCAATAGTAATACAATAAAATTATATAATTACATTAGCATAAAATTGTTGTAATGATTATTCTTATTTAAAGCTCGTAGTATTTTGAAACAACTATTTTTACTACTTCATCGCTTATTGAGGTCTAATTTGAAATGTTTTTTTTTATGAATATTGTATTTTTATCGTCTTCTGAGGGCACAGAATAATAATTATTTTTTTTACAGATTATAGGTAACGTTAAAATCAATTATTCAATGAATTTCTGAGTTCTGAGTTCTTAATTATCATTTTAAAAATATCACTTTTCCATACTTTTTGTTACTGATAGGTCCATTATGTTAATTATTAAAAAAATAAACGTCATTAAAGAACTAATTTACTTCTCCATATTGTAATATCATAATAAGTTTTAATTAAAAAATAAAGAATGTACGTATTTGTTGCTATTTCTGAAACTGAATATTTTTCTATTAAATGTAAGAAATACAGTTTACTATTTCAAAATTAATAAAAAAATAAAATATATATATATATATACACACACACACACACGAATATATATAATAATTTTCATCATTATTATTAATGATAATAATATTAATATTGATTCACAGATTCTAAATACAAATTTTTAATTACTGAAAAAAAATAAACATTTTTTCTGAATACGAAATACCCTAAATTTTAGAGTTTAAGGAATTAAAATAAAAAATAAAAAATTGATATTAAAATTGGAATATATTTATTTTATTTAATGAAATATAAATGTCTAGTTAGTTTTCCTCATTTTTAATAACATTTTTATTAAAAGGTAGTAACTTTGAAAAATTATTCCTCTCCAACGGTTGGAAAACACAGAAAATTTAAAATTAACTGTTCTAAAAAATAAAGGTTAAGGAAAAATAAATAGCACGTATAAATAATAGTGATGTTAATTTCTGCTTCAAAAAAAGGTATTATGTACAAGTGTAGCGTTTATCATATTTATCCGCTCACTTTATTTATTCACATGCAAAAACCGTTTTTAATTATAATTATTAAACTAACAAGAAAAATTACTTGAGGAAGATAAAAAATCTTTTATCTTCCTCAATTTTCAAAATATTGAGAAATCGTAACCGTAGTTGTTTCGTCATTTTCTAAAAAAAAAACCTTCTAAATAATGAAACATATTCACGCCTCAATAAAATTATTTAAAAAAAAATAGTTGTTTTAAATAAAAACATTCGCCATTCAAATTTTTGTTCATAATACTCTAAAAGGTATTCTGTTACTTTCTGAGTAATTTCATTCTGAAATGGATTAAATTATTAAGCAAAAAAAACTTAATTTAATAAGCTGGAATAGGTAAAAATTCAATTGAAAAGAATAAAGAGAAGTGACCATTGACGATTATTTGTAGTTGGAGTGAGATAGGAAAACAGGATCCTAATGTAAAACATGTTAGTTTTTTCTTATTGATCCCATCATTCACTATGAAAAATAAATAAATACAAATATCTGATATCTCGACTCCTGCTTGATTTTTTATTTTATTATTGGCTAATATAATTAACATCTCACTGTGAACAGAATGGTATTTTTATTATTCACATTCGTGTACATATAAACTTTCTTTTTACAAAATAAATTAATAAAGTGAGTAAATATTCACACAAAAAAAAAATATATATATATATATATAAATAACCAGTTATCAATGTTGAAAAATGGCTTGAGATTTTTAATGATAGCTTTATTCGTTACACACTACTAGGCAGAAATTTTTTTAAATATCTATTTTTATAACCGCGACCGCAACTGAGTGTTATTAGTTTCCTTGTTAACTAATAATGGCTTCTTTATTCATCAAAAATAGCCAGCTTTTACAATTACAGTAGTTAAGAACTGATGCAAATGTAATGGTTAGAGAAAATAAAGAGAGAGTTAAAAAATAATGAATGTTACTGAAGTAAAACGTAAGTTGAATTTTTCAATAATGCGTAAAAATACTGTCACTAAATACTAATATAAATACAGTAGATAATATATGTTATTAAACTTCAATATCGGTTTAAAATATTTACATTAAACGTAGATTTATAATTTTATTGTACATGATTAAAGTCTCCGCCATTTGATGTAATGAAACATGTCTGTTCATGGAATCTTTAATCAGTTCAAATATCCCGGGTCGATTTCGAATGGTATCACAAGCTAAAAAATAAGGTATCCAAGCGTTTTCTTAGAAAAAACAAATTTGGAAAAAACTATATGAGCCCACAATCAAAATGAGCAAGATTAAGATTACGTGTTGACCCGGCTGTTGGCTCTTCTCATCTGATCTATAATTTTCTGTATGCATTGAGATGAATTATATATATGTTTTTAAAGTCAAGTTTTTAGTCACTAGAACAGACCTGTCATTCCGCCGATTAATTTTTAAGTCTATTTGTTCTTTTTCGATTCTCTAATAAGATTTGTCATATACTCGTATGTGGTTACCAGTTACAGGCAGCCTTTGACATCGATGTTTAATGTTTAACGATGTTAAACTAATGTTTAATTTAAGCAGATCCAATGGACCATCTTTAACACCAAACTGATAAAACATTTTCATGAGAAACATATATTTAAGCATTAAAGTCCTTTTACAGATCACAAAAATACCAATCGAAGACTTTTAACAAAGTACCCATAAATTGCCCAAGAATTTTGCAATTTTCCGTTACTTCTCCTCTCAGTTTTTCTTCTTCTTTCCAACTCTTTTTTCCTCTGTTTTTCATCCCTTATTTTTAATTTTATAAAGGGAATTTTTTTTAATTTTCCCCTGTATTCCCCTATTTTTCTAAAACCCATATTGATCCATGACCAAAAAATTTCTACTCCTAAATAAAAGAATAATGTTTCATAAACAGCTCTCTCAAAAATGTTTCAATTTCTGTTAAGCACTGAGATTAAACATAATTGGAATGTAATTAATTAATTTTATCCTTTTATATGAAGAGGTCTTATTTCTAAAACTTAAAATTTTGTGGAAAAACATTAACAAAATTTATAATTATTTAATTATTAATGGATCAATTAATTAATTTATAATTATTTTTTGTAAAAACTGGATCAATGATCTTAACTGAATGTTTGAATGAATGGGCATAAATATCGTCTAATCCAACAGCACAAGAATTTTTTACTTCAGAGATAACTTTTCTAATTTCTGACACTAAGACTAAGAAAATTCAAAAAAAGATAAATGTACGTTTGGAGACTTATTTGACTTATATTTTAAAGACACGCTGTGTAAATTGGATACATACGTTATATTTGAAAAAAATAAATATTAAATTTCTCTGTAGTAAATTATAGATCTGCGGTAAAATATTTGATTTCAAATGATACTTATATTCTGGTTTTTTTTTATGATTACTAATTCACTTCTAAGCACCTCTAAATCAGCTTTATTTTTATTTAATGCACAAATAATAAAATTATTCCACAAAATTTTAATTTAAACACTTTCTTATTCTCTTTAAAAAATTTAGAAGCTCAGTATCACGACTATGCTGTGTTTCTATTTCTGAAGCTTCTGTTTTCTTTCGGATGAAATCCTTATCCCTCTAGTAACCAAAGTAAAGCATCAATCACTTCTTTTAATCAGTTTGCACGGAAAGAGTATGTCTCTTAGGTTTTAAGAAGGTGAAATTATTAAGATAGTAAAGATGATTACTTTGTAAAATAAGAACAATAATGTGATGCATAAAAGCGCATTTACGTGGTGTGCGAAAGCATGTAAAAGCTATTTTTTTGTTCAGATTGACCTCAAAGACTGTGTCTTTGAGGTCAATCTGTGTCACTAATTGCCCGTGCTGAGGCAATTCTTCTCTTTTACTTCCTTGTACGAAGTAAAGGAAGTATTGTGATTGCAAAAAATTTTAGTTTTCAGATTTTAAGGAAAATATTCTTTTTGACCACCCCTAAATCCATTTTGATTAGTTTCGCCGTATGTACGTCCGTAACTCAGATAACTCACTTAGCCGTAGGATATTAAAAGTTTTTATTTGGAACTGTTTAACATCTTGTTGTGCACCTCCCCTTTTCATTCCAATCGACTGGACCAAAAATGTCCAAAAAAAGCCTAAAATCCAATACATTTGGATTTTGAACATTTTCTTAACTGCAGTAGTAAGCCCTTATTGAGAGCTTTTCAACGATACATCATAGGAGAGCTTTTCATACTTCTTTTCATTGCTTCCAAAGTAACAGCCAAATAAAGTTTTAATTAATGAAGTATTTGGATCTTACAAGGGGAAGACATATCGATTCGAATCAGACTTAATATACATATATTTTTAGAATTTTTTTTTAAATTTAAATATAGTGATTTATTAATAATTATTAACCTCTGATTATAAAAAAAAATTACAATAAATAATAATTAAATAACAATAAAAAAGGAAATATGAAAAAAAATCATTAGTTATTAGTGAAATTAAATTTTATGTACTTTTCATTTTAAATCAAAAATTTTTACAGAGGTTAATAATTATTAATAAATAAAATTTAAATAAAAATAAAATATATGTGTATGAAGTCGGATTCGAACTGATATGGCAATGATTATAGATCCGAAAAGTTCTCACTTACACCACGTAACTACTTGAACAACGTGAAATAAAATTAATATATTAACTATTGTAAAATGTTGATACGGACATCTCAAAAAAATATGATGCAATGTGTTGTCCACTACAATACAATTGTGTAACTGTCCACTTATTGGAATTGGAGGATCGTATCTCACTTCCATACGAAATAAGTTTAAATGATGTGCAGAAAAAAATTTTATACGTAATTTAGTAGGCGTTTAAGGAAGTCATGTGATATCCATATCAGATTTTTGTTGTTGGTACTTCTTCGTGTGAGGAAGGATGAAAAAAGGAGACTAGAAGTTCTCCTCTTGAAACCTTTGAGTTAAAGAAATTTCCTTTTTATTTTCGATCGATTGAAATATCATAAATTAATGTTTAGCTATAGTTCTTAAATCTAATTTCAGCAGCCAGTGGTATAAAATAAGAAGCATTTATTTAGAAGTTTTTATGATATTAAAAAATCTTTTGAAAAAATAAATATCAACATTTCCTGTTTAAGATGTTAATTTTTTATATAAAAAATTACCAAATGATTATTCAACAAAAGGTTTGGAAATTATAAACTGAATGGTAATATATTAATCATTAATTATAATCATTGTAAATGATTTTTTTATCGAACAATGTGAGAACTCCTTCTAGGACCCTGGATAACACAATGGTTCGTAGGAGGCCAGCGACAAGCTGCCACTCACCCCGGGTCTTCCAATTGACTCTTAAATCTAGGTGAGCCCAAACAGGTGCAGCATACAACATTATCGCTTCGCATAAACCTTTATACAGGATCCGTAATGTTCTAAAATTCAACCCCCAATCGGGATGGATCACACGCCTAATGCCATAAAATG